>JAUBNQ010000014.1:11171809-11192654 GCA_032353495.1 Ctenopoma kingsleyae | reverse complement strand
AGAGAGGAGAAGTAGCTGAAGAGTTTGATGTATATGTGCATGGTATGTAAAAGTTGTGTCATTAAAAGAGTAAAAACAGATACTGATAATTTCCGATATTGGCTGATAATATCGGTAGGCCAATAATATCGGACAAACCTAATTTAAATGCATGAATAGTAATATAACGTATATTAACATACCTGCAGCACCAGTTTTACCATTGGTACTGGGACGTAAGGTACTGTTTTCATACTGTTCCAGTGGTATCTGGTCTAGACTGGACTCTGCGTCCTCCATGTAGGCATTTCCACCTCCGCCAGCTGCGATCAACAAGGGAACCAGCTCGCCTTCCTCCATCTGAGAAGACAGTAACACAGTTACTCTCACTTTGATTTGTTTGATGCTATGAGCATGCTACATGGTGCATGCTGTATGTTTACATTGCTACTGCAATATTTAAAAATATTTTAGAATATATTTGCTGTTTTGTAGCTTGAACATATATTGTTTCAATATGCTGACATTTTTGTCTATTAGCACATGCACTTAATCTATACAAGGCATCACACAAACCTACAGAAAGGACACAAGCTATTGAAACAAAACAAAATCTGTCACCTTAAAGATGTAGGTAGCTCCTCCGCCTCCACCTCCTCCTCCGGCCCACTCTGCTTCGGCCTCTCCTCTGAGGTCGTCTTCAATCACTGACAATTCTCCCAGGCAGATCTTCTGAGTGTTTGGATTTCGCTACACCACAGGAGATGAGAGGGATTCAAGACAGTTTCAAGAAAGAAAGAAGCAATTTTCATAAATGTATGAGTGGGGTGGAAAATACAATTTTATCTAGGTCACTCTCTCATCTCCCTTTTGCCTGGAAAAAGATATGAACAAAGACTTTGAGCCTGTCCTCAAGCTCACCCTACTCACCCCCGGGCACGCATCCTCTCCCTGGTGGCCCACCAAGATGTAAAGCATATCTCCTTTCTCCAGAGGAAATATGGCAGATATGAAGACCCCATGGTTGCGTTTGTTGTGGTTTTTGGCTCCTTTCCCTCCTGCAGCTCCATAGGCAGAGATCCTAAGGGATATCAGTGCACCAGTTAACACTGAGGGAAACAGCTTTCATCATATTAGACAGACACAGACTGCAGTACACTTGTACACAACAGGTATAGATACAGTACCTATCATAAGACACCAACAGGTAGAACAGTCACCTGCAGTTTTATGATTTTCTTTGTTAAACTGACATTCTATGTTGATATTGCCAGGAAATACAGCTGTGTGTAATTTAGCTGGAGTAATTCAACATCCTGCAAATGCTATAATTAATCCTGCCACTTTTCTGTTGCCTCATCTCATGTTGTGAGTGTGATAATGAGGTCCCATGATTGGCTGTGCAAAGACAATCAAAACAGCTCGAAGCCTCAATCCGGCAGTTCCATAAATCATGGCCAGAAGTATTCAGCATGCAGTCACACCTTTAACTTGTCAATTAGCCCAGCTCTCTGAGTCACACAACAATTTTAACACATCTGTCTTCACTGAGTAAACGCATAAAAATGACCTGTGTGAAGACATATAACTCTATTCACATAAGACCTGTGACATTCTGTTATACGAATCACTGCTCTTACAGGGCAAGCTTTATGTTCTGTTAACAAATCTTATGAAAACAATGTGAACAATGTTTTAGTCCATATCTCCTCTATCACTTACAAGTATCTGTCAGTAGCTGGTACTCTCCACATTTGGACTCCTTTCAATGGGCCTTCCTTCCCCACAGAGACGTTGACATTTTTGTTCCTGTAGGTACTGTCACACTGAGCCTGTGTCGGGCCGTGGGGACCACTGGCACCGCATGAGTTAAACCACCACGTTATCAGAGAAACCTCTAGAGACACAGGAAAAAGTACTGAGGTGAATGAAGGCGAGATTTTAGAATAGTTGAGTGAGATAGTGAGTGAAATGTATGTGTACTGATGCTGAAAAAAGATTACGGAAACATACTCAGAAATACAACATCACAGAGAGTGACTGGAAATTGCATAAATCACCTGGTATCTGCACTGACAGCAGAATAGATTAAAAGCCTCTGTTCAGCACACATGATAGATAAAGCCTCAAGAGAAATTGTGATTGTAAAATGCACCACCTGGTATCTAAATTCAGTGTGCACAATGGATGTAAATATGGCACAGTGTGCTTCAGAAATTCACAAGGTATCCAAGGTGAGAGCTGAAGGTGCACGCTACCTGAGGCCGAAGGCTCTGGAAGGGGGCTTAAGACATCCTCCAAGTCCGCCATAGGAAGCAGGGAGTTGAGATCTATGGAGAGGCAGGGAGTCAAGGAAAAGAAAGATGAAAAAGTCATCCATCTGGATTTAACTGGAACATAAACTATGTTCAGACAGAAAGCAAAACTCTTTCCCAGCTGTATCAAAGGAAATTAGGAGAATTCAAGGAGAGATACAGTTTTAGGAATGAATGTCATTTTCTAAGATTAATTCCTGTGTCAGTAGACATGACATTGAATAGGTGTTTTGTTTCCTTTGTTATGTAGCACACAGTGTGTTTTTGTGAACTCATCTAGTAGGTCTAGTGCTCTGTCTTCTTCCAGGTACGCACATCCCTTAAACCTATCTGTGTCTTTGAATTTGCTTAAGCAACTAAAGCCGTCACAGTTTACTCTCAGCATCAAAAAATAGGATGAGATCCTAAAAGTGATGAGGGAAACATGAAACATGATCCTGATATCAGTTAGAAGTTGTTCCAGTCTTGCCCAGCTGGAGGTGGAAGTGAAAGAGGTGAATAACAATCAAATACCAGTGTTATCGCTGTGCCTCCCTAAGACTTGTAAACCATCCTCTTAAATCATGCACAAACAAAAACAGACAGATCCCTTTAATCCAGTGCAATGAAGCCTAATTTAACATCTGGGAATCAACTCTAGTACCACGCTAAATAACAAAATTCATCCCACACCATTTCAATAGAGCTGAAAGAGGTTAGATTAAATGTTGGTTACCCTCATGTCGCATCCAATAACTGAAACAGGACTTTAACCAAATGACTAAGGAAAACTGCAGCTCAGAGCAGAAGACAGCAGACAACAGTCTCAGCAACAGAGCGTCTCAACGTGTGAGAGGACTCCCTGTACTCTGTTATTTATATAATCCAATACATTTTTCTTTTCACAGGCATACATACATCATTTTAAATAATATCGCTGTCGAAGAAATGCAGGACTACAAACAAACATAGCTAACAACAGAGAATTTCAATTGTCACTGGGTTGTTTTAATCTGAATGTACAAACGTGTGATTCAGATTACTTTGGTGTCTCTGGCGGGGAGTTTAACTATCGTTAATATATATTTATATTAACATATAAATTGAATATTTTAAAACCAAATTGTTCCTAAACACTACAGCTACGACTCTGCATTTAAATGGTGTAATGCCCTGTATAATAATCATCTATGTGTTATGTAACAAGACCTGGCTTTGACTTTATAATATAATGTCACACTGTTCTCCTCTTTTAGTTTTGTCATTATACAGCATGTTGAACCATATAATTAATTATACTAGCATTTCATGGTGTCAATTTAGGAGCAGCTTACCTGTGTCGAAGCAGGCTGCTCCTATTGCAATGTTATCAAGAGCAACATCAGCATTGGAGCCTTCTTCCCACACTGCTGTAACCTTCACATGAAACCTGGAACAAAGCACACAGAGTACAACTTGTGTATTATACTATTGAGACTTTTCTTTACAGTATATTCATGGATATGTAGAATCCCAAATTCTTAAGAAAATTTTCTATTCTAATTCATCTAATTTCTCATCATTAGTCTAACATACGTACTCAACCTCAATCACTTTAATACCATTGTAAAATAAATGGGAATTCTGTATTACAGAACCCAATATGATATTTTTATATGTCAGATTCTTTTAAAAAGGTACGTTTTAGACACTCAGAGCTGAAAAGTACAAATTATAATGATGTGATGTAGTTTTTCTGACAGTGGAAAATTTAAAATGCTGAAATCAGCCAGTTTATTGGTGAAATATTTATGTTTATGGCCAAAATACACGTAACAGAAGAGAACACAATTATTAAAAGCTTTATTTATATGCTTCACATTGTAGCAGGTTAAGTTTGTTAGAAAACCACTGAGTACATTTAACCCTCATCTAAATAAATTGTCAAAACTGTCAGTAGTGACAGACTCAAATCAGTCGCATCTTCCCAACAAATTAAAAACATGAAGTTGCAACAATTATGGTTTCTGTGTGCATATAGCTTTTATTCTTCTTCTTGATGGAGCAGTTGCATCCTTCATGACATTTCTCTTTTTGGGTAGCTTTCAATGACCTCTGTGTCATTAAGTGCTAAAAATATCTCTCCTTACACAGACTTTGCAAACCTCTCACTGTCTGAACACCTCTGGAGCTTTCCTACTTGTTGGTGGACATAAGACTGATTCCTAAGTTACAGATTTTGACTGATTTTACTTCCTATTCCTGAATGTGAGACAAAAATTGTGTTACTCTGAGAATTTCTGTCCACTTACAAGTGATTTCCTACTCTGAGGCGCTTTGTAAATATGAGCCCTGATCCTATAGATTTCCTATTACTTACCCATGATGCAGCTCACTCAGCTGCAGAACAACATCTTCCCAGTTATTTGTCCACTGATCATGTTTCTCCCAGACCAGGATTGTACTGCTGGTTCCATTCTCCACCACAGTGACCAGCAATGATCCATTAAAGTCCCCTGACATGTACAGAGAGAAATGCATCTGCACAAACAGATAGATAAGACAGATCAGCAAACATTTTGCACAATGAGTTTTTTATTTTACATGACTTGATCCAAATCCAGGAGAAACAAAGACATTAAATAACTTAACTTCACTGTCTGCCTGAATAACTGACCTGGCAAGCAACAGTGGACACTGGAGGAGGGAAAGAAGAGCTCTGAATGGATGCTTCTCGATGGGAATTAGTCTCTCTTACCTGCAGAAACAAGAAGTGCCCTGGGGGCGCACAATAAATGTGAAACAGGCATCCTAGATAAAGTAATAGTTTGAAAAGTTTTTGTTGCCTTCTTTAAATCCATGTTTTTTTAATTGCTGGATACAAACTAACAGCCAAGAACATAAAAACCAACAAGAAGAAGTTGGTAATTTTGGGTTAACTGTAATGTCTTTGGAAGCACAAATATCTTCTGCAGGTTCATATCGTGTTAATGTGAATCATGAGCTGGGTCTAGTAAGAACAATAAATAAAATCCACGTTGTAAGGATTGTGTTGCACACAGGATCCTGGATCCTTCTAGACCCAGATGCAATCAGGTAAGTGAGGAGAGTTTAGAAGTTTATTAAAGAAAAGATGAGTGGTGAGCAGGTGAGTACAAGATGGCGGACCCAGAATTGACATCTGCAGCGAAGTCTCTGGAGAGAGCAGAATGAAATGTAGACACACACACAGCCTGACACCTACACTCTTCTTAATTCCCCTGCTGACAGAAGAGCAGCAAAGCAGAGACAATAAATCTTAAATCCAACTCAAAGAAACTGTCCAAACATACATAGTCACAGTGCAAAAAACAACAAATCCAAATCCACAATGCAGGCTTAAGCTGGGACTTTATTGTGGGCTGTAGCTGGAATGACAGAAGGGACTGGAAAGTGTCCAATAAGACTGGGGATGGTACAATCGTAGGGGAACCCAATACTCGGGGGGCCTGAGACCTCCACGTCCAAATCCACAATCCAGAGAATCTATATCACAAAATCAGCAGAGGTCCTCTGCAGAAAGACAGTCAGAAGACAGGGGCCAGAGGCACACAAAGTACCAAAACCAGAGAAGCAGAATCGGACTTACAACCTCATTGAATGGGTTTAGACATGGTCAGATCACAAAATGGGCACAGGTCCAACAAACGTGTCCATATGTCCATTTCACACATACTGGGTACACATACACACTGCTAACCTGGTGTCTTCTGCAGAGTGATACCATGCATGTCTTCTTTCTCCAGAAGCTCATCTCCAGCAACCCTCCTCCAGGCTGAGTCATTGTTGTCATTGTTGGACACATACCAACCACATGCATCCTGTTCAAATGAACAGTGTGAGCCAAACGGAAGAGCACCTGGAGAGGAGGCACATCATTCAAATATTTCACTCAAAGACATATCACAGCTGCAAAAACTCCACATTTTCCCTTCAAGACTAAATATGTCACCTGTCTCTCAACTGGAATAAAATATCTTTTAATCTGATTTTAAGATAAACAAAAAAGTCATTAATAAAATGTCAGTGTGACCCTTCAACATCACAAAGAGTATTTTCAAGTACTCACAGGAGCGATTTTAGTGTTGGCTCACTGAAAAATATGCACAACCTGACCTGACTACATTGATTTCATTACTGACTGAAGCAAAGCTTTTGATTCTCAGTTTCTTGAAGTGTTTTTCTTTGCACCGAATGACCGATGTTAAGAGGAAGCTTGTTTTACTAACGGGATGAAATGAAAGGTAATCATAGTCTAAAAACACACTTTTTTCTGCAGCATATGTTTCAAATCTGGCACTTCAAAACATTATCAAATCCACAAGGGGTGTACCATATTATGATAAGGTATTCAATATCTTATATTTAGACATTTCAAGGGGCATAATTGAAAGTGTAAAAATGTAAAAATAGCATATAACATTCCAACAATAAATAAATACATTTCCAGTTAGAAAAATAACACTGGCTGGTGGGAACATTTTGATGCAAATCATGCAAGAATAGAAGCTGAACTCAGGCTTCACACTTGTCTGTATAGTAGTTAGTCTCTGAGCTTCATATTGTGAAAACCTCTGGTCGAGGGATAACAATTTATCATGAATTTAAACTTTAATAAAGCGAATGCAATTGGATTACAGCTTGCCACCATCCCTACTTCCTACATTTGGATTACTGTCCTGTACCTTACTTAACTCTCCACCCACACTCTCACACTCCATCAGAATCAGTCCAATTGTGCAGATCAAATCAAATGAGAAAATAGTAATCATCAAACAAAGTAAAATCGTCTTGGCCAACTGTAAATGTACATTTTTATTTTAACTATATAGTTAAAGAAGATGCTGCTTCTGTCACTGTCTTGCGCTTTCTGTTTTGTTTTGTTTTTCTTTTTCTTTTTTATGCGTGTATCAGGCTTGGATTTAAAAATGAGGAGACACTGCTCTGTGTTATGAAACATGTAATGATACAGCCACCAGTATTCAGATCCAGTATTTGCTTCAGCTTCAGAGCAAACAAATCTGTCAATAAAAGCTGATTGGGCATGAAGAACTCACCTGATTCACAGTTTATGATCTCCAGGGAATCCAGAGCCAGTGTGGCTCTATTTTCTCTCACACAGGAAACGTAGAGCAGGGTCATCTGAAAGGGTTCATCCACCTGGCCAATCATAGCTTCCAGAATGTCCCATTCAGTCCTGCATCAACCAGTGACAGAGAAATGTCTTTTAAATTCTTTATTAATTTCCTTGATTTATTATTACGGCTGATGTTGGCTTGTACATATTTAATTAACAAAGAACATAACAAATAACATTTAAAATGTGTCAAGAATAAATGTTATATAATATAATCTTTCACTTATCAGTTAACATCCTTGCATCATTGTTAGTAGGTATTTCAAGATTTTCTACTTTTTCAATGTTTATAACAGACCTTACAGCTTCTATCTGTCCGAGTAAGTAAGGTAAATCATAACTGCCTAAAGCAGAAAAGCAGTTTGGTCATGAGACAGTTTGCGGAATTAAGTGAAAAACATAAAATAAAAAAACAGGATACTACTGTACTATTGTTTTTGTCTTTTGTATATATATATTTTTCTACACAGTCTTCATGATGCAGACTTTCATTACTAACAGGTGTAGTCACTGTTAGGGCTTCATGTGTCCTGAAGGCCTAACAAATATATTAAATATATTTTCTTCCTCATGAACATTTTGTAAAGGCTTTCTGGCTTGTTTTGAAACCTGCATCATTTAAATCAGTTTGTGCCCTTAACTGTGCTTTTACTAACACAGTGCCGCCTTTTATGGCACAAATCTACTGCCACTCTCCATATCCAAAACATTTCACATCAAAATGCTTCACAGGTCACCTTTAATGTACAGTAGATTCAATTTGTCACCTTGCCAAGTTATTCTTTTTCTTTCTTTCTTTTCACATTTGGTTTTTCATGCCGCAGCTGGTCCACATACAGCAACTCTGCTCTTGATAATCACCATCAATCAATCCCACTAAAGATTTCTTTTTACTTTCCCTCAGGCTGCCACTTTAATGTGTAACAGCATCACTGAGCTTTACTTCACATTGCAAACATACTGTATGTAGTCTACTTCTAAAAATACACTCTTGAAGCTTTGGCTTCAAACATATTATAGCTTTCAACATACTGCACATTTAGCAGAGTGGATGAGTAGTACAAACACATAGTAAAATGAAATTCCTATAATCTAGGGGCCATTTCCAGGGCCATTACGCCTCAGTGCAGAAAAAGAAAAAAACATTTCATTAGGACAGTTTCTGCTTCTTAGAACAGTGAATACAGGTGAAACATCACAACACACACAGCACAAAAGTTGTGCCATGCCAGATCACCACTGTGCTTTAAATGGAAAGTGCGTGCAGAAGTTACATCTACAGGTTAGTATTCAATGAACAGCAGGCTTAATAAATGAGACCTGTGTCTGTGTGTGTCTCATAATGGAATTGCTCAGTCCATTACTGCACCAACAAAGCCAGTGTACAAACTTATTGCATATGCCTATCCATCCCTCTTCTGCCCTAACCAATTATACATAAATTCATTTCCAGTCTACATCTAGAGACATGAATGCTTTTAGCTGCTCCACAGATGGCCGTACTTCAGTATTAGATCAATAGAAAATACCTTTCCCCATTTCCCAATACAATACACAGGGTACTACTATCCCCACGTGGTCACAATTGCTTATTTTTGTCCAACATGGCCAATAAGAAAATGTTTCTTAATTTAACTTTAGTGCCACAGAAGAAAAATGAATGAATGAGTTTCTGTGCCCTTGCTCTGCCTGAATGCCTGTCACCTTTCATTGCAGTGAATCTAAGATCCCGTTTATTCATTTTGCAGGCTGAACTTCAACTTGACAAGCACTTCAATCAGAAAAGGTACGTGATATTGCTTCTTGACACTAATTAAATGGAAATTATGTGCTGCATAATTAATGAAGTACACCACAGAATAAATAATAATTCTGCGCAAACACCATCGCAAAAGCTTTGTGAGCTTGAGCTGAGTGTATTTGCTGACCTGTGATCATCTTGTCTCTGTTGAGTGAGAACCACAGAGCGAACAGCTGAACCTGAGAGAACTGGCTTTATCAGGAGCGTGAGGTTTCCCACGGCTGGACCAGCCTTGTACAGAGCCAGCTTCAAGACACAGTGACTGTTGCTTCGTGGCAATACCGGGCTGGTTAAGTGGTATTCACATCTCCCAGAGGCCTCAGCAGCAGGGGAGGAGCTTAGGAGCAGGAAGTGCCCTGGGATAATAAAACAGAGTAGATAATTCATGCTTGACAGGAGCCACATAATACTGAGAATCCCATAAATTATTTGAAGAATGCTTAAACATTAGGACAAGTCTCAGACTTAGCATTAACATAATTCAAGCACAATTCAAAATAAATGTCAGCTCTTTCAAACAGAAGTATAAAAATCCATTACAGGGGTTTCTACACTGCAAATATGTTTCCTAGATGAAGAAACCATGAGCAGTATACTAAAGTTCATTCTGATTTAGTGAGTGATTCAGTGAGTCTCTTACCATCAGAGCTTCCCACTGAGTGATCAGTCACAGGAACCATCCCAGCCTGTGCACTTTGTGGTTGCTGTGGTGACACCACTGACCAGTCACTTTGGTCGCTGTGATTTGATAACGTCCAGAGGCACAGAGACTCAAAATCACAGGAGATAACTGCAAGACAGAAAGACAAGAAGGTAGCATTTAACTCAGTACTTGTCAGGTAAATATTAAAAGATGGAAGGTTTCATTAAATGCTAGAAAATATACAGAACACTTGCAGATGAAAGAAACGCTGAAATAATGTTAATATAATAATAATGTAATACTGTTTATATTTGTTATTTTTATACTGTGTTGCAACTGTAATTCCTCCATTTGACAACACTCTGAAACTGAAGAAATCAGTTGGGTTAGTTTTTAACCCAATTTTCTCTCATTCGTGCTTGGTACAGGATTTTAGCTTCTTAACAGTTTGGTGTCTTTGTCATATTTTTCATTTCAAAATGTGCAGAAAGTTTTTAGTGGGTGACAGGTCGGGACCGCGGGCAGGCCAGTTTATCAACCTGACTTTTACTACAGAGTCATGCTGTTGTAATACACGCAGAGTGTGGTTTGGCACGGTTTTGCTGAAATAAGCAAGATATTGTCTGGATGGCTGCATGTGCTGCTCCAACACCTGTACATTAGTTATTGTTAGTGGTGCCTTCACAGATGGACAAGTTAACCATACTGTGTGCACTAATGCACCACCCTATAATCACAGACGCTTTGAAATGTGTGCTGATAACAGGCTGGATGATCACTCTCCTCTTTAGCCTGGGGGACATGATGTCCATGACTAACAAAAAGAATTTCAAATTTTGACTCATTAGACCAGTTTTCCACTTCACCTCAGTCCAGAGAGTCAGAGAGGGCGACAGCATTTTTGGATCTTGTTTATATGCAGTTTAAATGTTTTTTATTCATTTGCATGTACAAGATTTAGTTATGTGCACTAGTTAATGGGAAATAAACATCAACAGTGTTCATTTATCAGTGTTAAATAATGGTTTAAATTCCTTTGTTGGCACAGAGCCTAAATATCTTCTAAATTCAAATTAACTAAATTAAATTTAGTTACGCAATTTAGTTATTTTCCAAACAAACGGGCAGATTGTGTGTCTGTCTGTCCTGGGAGTTAACAAACAGGATGAGAAACGAGGAGGTGTTTGAGGCATCATGTGACACTGCAGGGGAATGTCACATGATGTCTCATCATAGCTGTCTGCCATATTAGGCATATTGAGACATCATTCAAATCCTTATGGAGATAAAAGAATGAAATATAAATTGCTTTTCTGTTATTAATCAACTAGAAATAACTTCAATTTAATCTCAAATGACCTAATTTTCCTGGAGTCAGCATGCCGCTTTCATCTGCTTTTAATCAGACAACTTAGAAATGTTGTTGCAGTCTGAGCCAAACTACCATCTGAACTTCATAATGAGTAGTTTTCTGTTCCTCAAAGGTCAAATGTCTTTTTGGTGGATAATTGGCAAAATAGTCACTGTTGACCTTTAAAAAGTTATCAGGTGCTGTACGTGAACTACACACTGTTACAGCTTCCACTTTTACCTGTTTCCAGTTTCCAGTCAATATTCACTCAGATCACTAATTGCTTAAGTTCAGGCATTAATAATTAATTATAATTATAACAGTGAAAGAGATGATTACATGAATATTTATTTTCTATTCTATGTGTTTGTGCCAATGCACGACTAACTACACAACTCTCACTTTGGATGTCATCTTCTGGGTCCAGATGGTGAGGGTGATCTGAGAAGTTCTCTTCCAGAAATCTGTCCAAAAGAGCATGACTGCTACTGCAGACTGTGGAAACACAGAGAGAGAGAGAGAGAGAGAGAGAGAGAGAGAGAGAGAGAGAGAGAGAGAAAGTGGTTACAGTACGTATTATATTTACAGGAGCAAGTCATATACAAGACTAAACAGTCTGTAGATTCAAGATTCAAATAAAGAATCTTGAATCTTGAATCTAAACAGTCTGTAAAGATAAAGCAGGTAGCAGATGTAAAATACCTTTTACAAACTTTTGATATAAATATGTTACAAAATAAACTGCAGAATGTTAACATTCATTAAGCATCAAATCACAATCAAGTCCTTGGTTGTTTGTCTTTATTCATGAGGATAGTGACATGGTGTAGCCCTTCCTCAGCTCACTGCATGCTGGGACTTGCTTCAATCCCCACACTGCAACCCTGAAAATGAAATATGATTCCCAGAATAGATAAATCACAAAGTTGATCCAGAAATAGTGTCGCCGCTGACTGACCACAAACAACCAACAGAAACTGTCTTATTTTGGAGAAGGTCTCTAACTTACAGGGTGGGGACTTTGCATGTGACATGACATTCAACATACTAACTAGCATGACCACTGGAGAGAGATGTTCACATCCCAGTGGGTCATTGAAACTTAACCTCTTGACCTCAGAACAGTCACAATACTGTTCTCTAACGCCTGTAAGGCAAGGTCAAACAGGTCAAGCAGGACAAATCAAATTATTAAAGACAGTTTATTAAAAGCAGTTAGTGGTGATAATGGAAGCGTGATGGTAATTATGGAATAAAAGCTGCCATAGATACATTCTCGTATATCTAGGGAAACTGGGATGGAGATTCAGGCAAAAGAAAAACATTAATTGACTATTATTAACAGAATAGTCTTTTATAGGAATCCCCCTTTAATTCAAATTTCCTTTTTGTTTGCCTCAAACTTCTTTTTAAAAAAATCTCTCTTTTGTTATGAAGATAAAATGAAAATAGAGTGAATAATCTGCCTCATCTGTAGCCAGAAGTTATTTTACTGGTCACTTTGATGACAATCCAGGATGTTGGCTGAGCTTTGAGAAATGTGACTTTTGATTGGCACTCGTTGTGTAGAAACCAAAGGCTGTTTTTATTTTAGTTTCTAAGACTGTATTTCTGCTGGCTGTATTTTGTTAACTTCAAGACTGCGGCTTTGTAGTGGACATTGTTGATCCTTAGCAGCTCAAGACAGTCATTTCATCTGATACTGTTCTCTCACAGAAAATGCAGCTAAATTGTTGTGGGTCACTTTGCTACTGATAGACCTGTCCAATCTCCTCTCCATCTCCAGGCAATCTTTCATCATCTCATGTTTTACTTTTGCCCTTGTTAGATTTAGTTCACACCACAGTGAAATGTGTGACAAGAAAAATACAGTATACAAGTCTGTTTACAAAGCTTTTCAGAAAATTGTTGTGCAGATATTGACTGTTTGTCATATCAAATAACCCTATAACACTGCGGCTTTGGCATGTCTCAGTATCAATATTATGATAATAAGCTTAAAATGCATGATATTTTTGCATTATTTCAGAACTTTAAAACATGCTTTTGCTGTGTTCATGGATGTGGCATGTTGCAAATACAAGAATAAGTGCGCACAGGAAGGCTGCTGAGTCCTGCACAACAGAGTACATTCAGAGCTCTACTTGCTTTTATGTTGTTTTGAACTTTATAAATACGCTAGTAACTACATTTTATTACTGGTGTATTTTGGAAGGAGGCAGAAATGGAAGTGGTTTAGTCATGGTTTCCTCTGCCCACTAAGTCAATCACCAACACAGAGTAGTACAATGCAAAGTTTAAAATTTTCAGTAGTATGCACCAGGTCCACGTGGCCTCATGTGCCAGCTACAGTGACATAATTACAAACATTTTCAGTTTTACAGGGCTTTGGGCCATCTTCTCCAAAAAGCATGCCTGCATTTTTTTCAGACATTAAATACATATGAAGTACTACCCTCCAAGCTCTGTGAGCAGATTTTGATGTTTAAAACTGGTTGAATATCCTTTTATGGGATCGCCAAAGTAATCACAATACATATAGGAAAATGTTTGTACAGTTTTTTCCTAATGAAAGTGCAATGCAAATACAATTAAAACATTTCTATGTGGAAAATGTATATTTAAATAGCAATGATGTGTGTTCTGAGTCATCAAAGTCCTGAGCCCCTCAAATCCACCACTGAGTCCCAGATTACCATCCATTATTCCCATGGGAAGACACGACAGCTGAACTCATACAGAGGAGGTGATGATATAAAACATTCAACGACAGCTTCAGTGCAGTGTGACGATAGATGGTGGCTTAGAGGAGGCTTCATTGACAAGGATGAAAATAACACACAAGATGCACAATTTACACAAGCATATGTACAAAAGCCCTCCTGAGAAAAACTTCAAAGCTTAGAGTTCACGTATTTAACATATCACATATTCCAAATAATCAAAGCACATACTGGCTTGCATTGTAAATAGTTTACAATTTACCCTTATTAACATAGGTACTGAGAGTAATTGCTTACAAGTGTGCAGTCATAAGCACGTTTAAGTGTGCTTCAGAACTCACCATTTCATTTATTAGGGTGTCTGAGAAAGAAACAAGGCAAAACATGTTAACATCAAACAAAACTCCCAGCCATAAAACATTCCCACTGAGAGGGAGACAGCTTGATCCAAGCATTGCATTAAACAAAGCTTGGGCCTACTGTTGTGTCTGTCAAGTCAAAATCTAAGCAGAAGTGTGTCTAGCTGCCAGAGACATAAAGTCAGTGAGCTGTCTGAAAACTGACTGGGGAAGTTTTATACTACTACTGTTACTGACTTGGCAACTGGACTTGCTTGAATGAGTTATGAGCCACACTTCACTTGAGATTATGATGTTTCAAGCCTTTGGAAAAAGCCTTTCAAGCCTTTTTAAGTCATTGAATGTCCAAAGTAAAAGGAAAGTCTTTGGCAGGTTTAGAGGAAGACAAGAATTGAAAGAGTTGTTGGACATTTTGAGAAAATGACTCACTCAAATATGTTCACACAACATGAAGCAGAAACCAGGAGTTGGCTAAATTATCATAAAGAATGAAAACACCCAACATGGCGCTTGAGACATTCTTAATTCAGGACAGGAAATACATACATGCAGACATAGTGCAAGAGACACAGAAAAATATGAAGCTGTGAGAAGAAGCTTGTCCTGAAGCAAACGAAATGTACTGCACTTGAAATGATTTAGTGGAAATATACCACTCATATTATCTGTAATTAACATTTGCAATTAACAGAAAATATCATGTGTTAATTAGCAAGCTTTGCATGTGCTTGTAGGCAGATTATGAGCAAACACTCCAAAATAAACTACAGAACAGTGCCCTTTAGAGCAACTTACAAAAGCAGCAGAATGACATTTGGCCTGCAATCTGTTCTCAACTTTTTATGATGAAACCAAACTATTGCTTACGTTTGGTCAGACTTAAGCACAACAAGAGGAAAACAAACAGATTTATGGTGAGTAAAAGAGTGTTTTGGGTTAAAACTACTACTTAGTATATTACTACTTAAGCTTTAGGGTTTAGGGAACTTGCATTGCCACGGTCACAATAATAATCATGTGGTCAGGGTTATAGAGAATGATTGTGGTCACAGTTGCAGACTCGCAGTAGAAAACAGAACATGTTTCCAACAGAAAAGAGTCGTAACTGCTACAGGGCTTTGTTACTTTAAACATATTGTCTTCCAATTTACAGTAAAGACATGACAGTACTATTGATCACCTAATCTAACTTGCAGTAAAAACAACTGTACTGTCAAAAGCATCGAACTATTCCTGTAAGATTCAATCCTTTGCTGTGCACAATGCTTTTGCAGTTAAACAGAGCACAAGGATCTTCTTAAAATTAAACTATATGATTTCCAAGATGTCATTTGGCGGCAAGAAGAAAATGAAATAAAAAAATTTAGCCTCATTACACTCATCTCTGCAAAGCCAGTTCCTCACAGTGTGACAGTGTGAAAAATTAAACTTACACTGCTAGTCACAAAGTGGAGTGTCACCTCATCCTTCACTGGAAAAAAATTATTTTAAATGTATGTTACGTTTCTATGTTCCTACAACAGGATAGAATAGAAACTTGTTTGTTGTTTGTACTGGAGCAAGCCTCACACGAGCTATTTTGAAAACCATATATAATTGTGACAAATTCAATTGTCCACTTAATGGAGGCACATCACATTTTCAAACATGCATGTTGTATCCAGATCTCATCAGAGCTAAATGTGAAAGGTTTGGTTTAATATAGTAAGTATTGATTATACTTAAAATATAAACAAGAAAAAAAGGAATCATGTTTCAGCTCTTTAGAGTAAACTCTATGACTACGTACAGGCAAACTTAACTGTTTTTCCTTCTTTGTCCAATTATGAGGTGCTGAGACACCGAGGACACACTCTACAAAACCCATTTGAAGCTCTCAGAAACCTCCACAAAATTCATAACACTGGAATTTGTTTCATTTCCCATATGTTACCTACTTCTGTTACAATCTAATGCTAAAACAAAAAGTTATTTTGTTAATGATTCATGTTCTTAACTGATAAATAGTATTGTGTTCACAAATCCAAAACACTTCCCAAGTTTACTATAGATGCTAACAAAAGACATAAAAATTAACATCTTTATTGCATAGTTTCAGAACGCAGGCTAAATAATGACAAATGCAAAAAAATTTTTTAGCTACTTGTACCGTATGGTCAGTTTGGGCAATTTAAGGTCTGTGAATATTTCTGTCCTTATTATATGTCTTTTATGTCACAGTCACAATAGAGCCTGAATCCAGTTTTCTCTGGGATCAATAAAGTTCACAGTGTTTTAATTTAATTCCTATTCATGCATACTGCAAGTTATTAGTTATTAGTGAGTTAGTTCATGTTGGATTCAGTTCCAGGTGTTACAAAAAGACAAAGAAAAACAAGCTTGAACAAAATATTAAAAAATGTTTTCCATCTGTTTAGTTTAAACAGTTTTAGTCTAAACTAGGTTAAATTTGTAAAATATAGATTTTTAAAAAGTGTCTAGTCAAGCCCTAAATCACATCACAAACTTGTTTCAATGGGTATGTGCAACATATGATATCCGTCATTTTAGACCAGAGATTCTCCATCTCAATACACCCTCGATAAACCCTTGGGTAAAAACATATACAGCTCTGGAAAAAATTAAGAGACCACTGCAAAATTATCAGCAACATAATTCCCAAATTCCAAATACAAATATTGTCATTTAGAGCATTTATTTGCAGAAAATGAAAAATGTCAAAATACCAGAAAAGGTCCAGTGTTTTCAGACCTCAAATAATGCAAAAAAACCAAAACAAAACAAGTTCATATTCATTTTACACAACACATTATGAGTGTTTTAACTTAAGAAGTGTTCAGAAATCAACATTTGGTGGAATAACCCTGATTTGCAATCACAGCTTTCATGCAGTGGTCTCTTAATTTTTTCCAGAGCTGTATCTATATGTTACTGCATATATGCATAACACTATTTTCATGTATTCACCTTGGATGTACCTTCATGCACTCATGCACAATTAGAAGGAATCAATCTTCCTCCCAGACACGAACTGTTTGTTTATGCTGGCGTTTGATACATTACCAGACGTGCGAAGTGAGGTGAAGGAGCTTTATAAAAATATTATTGCAATCATTTCACTTCAGGGTTTATTTTTCATAAACCATTTAGCGTTAACCTAAACCTGAAACCTAAACTCATTATTGTTGAATTTCAGGTTCCATCTCTCACCAGCCTGTCAAACACAGCAAAACACATTGGTTCTCTTTTCTCAGAGGCCCGGTCCAAAAAATCACTCCTTCAAAACCTCAAGTATTAAGCTCCAGACACACACATGCATACTGTATTTGAAAACCATTTGTACATACCAGCATGACTCTGAACCATAAATCTACTTTTTACTCTACTTTTATCAGTCAGTTGCCTGCAAGGTCATTAGAAATGAGGGGTATTAGGCACGTAGAGGAAAACTCAAAACTCTCTCAAGGCCCTCAAATTGACCTTAATGTGCTCATAGGTTTCATGCAGGCAAATGAAAGAATAAACATTTATGCATCTTGGGAACAACTGCTGACAGCTTTTATTACTACTGGAAATAGCAGCACAGTTATTTAAATATCATGCTTACTGAACCTTCACATCTTCACACCCGTTTCTGTTTAACGTGTGACTATTTTTGAATTGTTTAACATATACTTCTAGTCTAATTGGGTTTTTTCAGCCAACAGTGAATAAAATAATCTTGTGACGCACAAATAAAACCTCAAACCTGGCAGACCACAAGTGTTCAAACCTAACCGTCAGGAAAAAAAGGTAAAACGTTTTATGTTTTCTTTTCCTTTTCATGAATTCAATTTAGTCAGAAGTATCAGTGAATAAACCGGTTATCGAAACCATTGAAACACTTAGTTAGGAAGAGTTAGGAAGCCTAACTCTTGTTAAAATATATCTTTCATTATACTTATGGTAGAAAAATACAAGACAACATAATTTTCAATTGCCACCTTGTAATGAGAAATTATTTCAAAACCACTAGAATTCAGGTAATCATACTGTTAGTTACTCAAACAACAAATGACAATTAGATTGCTCACTGCAGAGCACTCTGCCAGGATCTGCATCTGCCTCAGTCATGTTTTTGTTAGAGTCTGAGGAGGTGCCTAAAAAAATGTAATAAATATATAATGAAAAATAAAACCATCTGCACGCACATTCTCTCCTATTGACAATTTAGAGTGACCAATTAACCTAACAGGCAGTCTTTGGAGTAAACCCACACAGGCAACGGGAGAACATGCAAACTCCACAAAGAAAAGCACACAACCGCCCTGTGGTTTCAAACCAGGGTCCTTCTTGCTGTGAGGCGACAGAGCTAACCACTACACCACGGTGCCGCCAGACAATTTTCTCTGGAATGATCTGAGATTCCTCATTTTTCCTTCTGCTCATTTTCTACAGAATTGTTCTTATGTAACTGCTGTTTTTATTTCCTACACAAAGTGCAGAACTTTATACAAAACAATAAAGTCTGAAATAATACCTCTGGCTCTCACACTGTGATGGAGTGACGACATGCAACATCTTTAAAACTTCAAGCACGTCAGAGCCACAGTTTAGGGCAAACAAAAACAGATGAGGAAATAAGTCACACATTTTACTGGATCTCATTCAGGAACATGGTAGAGAATTAAGTCATACTGTTTACAACTTGAAAACAACATGCGGCTTAGTTATCTTTCAACACACTTAAACCAATCCATTATTATGAGACAATGAATACTTAAAATATAATTTCTGATTTTTGCACTTTTCACTCTTTCAATGTCACAACAAAGTGACAGAATGAAAACCTTGTGTAAAACCTTAAATGTCTCATTTATGCAATTACATGTGTGTCTAATAGCTTTATAAGTACTGAGCACATGATAAGTTACTTGATGAGAATAAGTAGCATGACAATATATTCTCCTCTGACTCATAAAATAACATTACACCAGTCCATTCATTCACACTCTATCCATTAAGTTATATCAAGCGAGAGCCAAACTGTGAGTTCTTGTGAAACTAAAAAGTCCTTTGTTGTATTTATTCAACCTCTCTGCTCTGTATCTAAGTAAATTGAAAGGGAAAAGGGTACATTTATTGTAGAGAATAATCTCCATTCTCTCAAACTTTCAATAAGAGCCAGGTTGGTTCTATGCCAAAATACAGTATGTGCATCTTTTCTGAGATTCTTCAACGTCTATCTGTGTCCATACACACGTCTGACGACCCATCCATGTGCAGTGAATCAGGCGTTTGGTATTTCCAAAAGAATTAAGTCCTATAACTGAATTTATGATTTAATTGGTTGCAGCTTGGCTTCAGTTAGAGAGCATATTGTACCAGTATCAGATTCCTCTAAAATTTTGTCATGTCTCTTTCCGTTTTTTCTGCAAGACAGATGTGACTATGACAATAAAAGGCAGCAATGCAATATAATAACAAAATCAAGGTGATTTGGGACTTTTTAGCTTACATGGAAACACAACTCTTGTGTTTCTGATGACACTGAGTGAAAGCTTGGAGTGATGATGATGGTGAAAAATGACCACATTAATGTGATGTGTTTTAATAACGATAATAATAATGACATACTTTATTGATCCCCGAGGGGAAATAGTAGTTTGGACAGCTGCAGTAGATGATGGTATTACTCTGGGACTTCATGTCCAAGCAAGCCTTGACCCAGGAGGAACTGCTGAACCTGGGGTTCTTAGACCAAAGTAAAAAGACTTGTTCCAGGTCTGACATAAATGTATTTCAGTAAACCACTGGTTCTCTGATAACATGAGTGAGGTGTCTCACTATGGGGAACGCTCTCTCAGCGTTATCCTCAGAAGCCTCTATTTCATTATTCCAGCCATCATTGGCTGGCAGTCGCGATGCTTGTGTCAAGGCGGAGCCCCCTCCTCTCCTATTAAAGGGATTGACTCTTTCAAACATTCGTCTCGGTGTCTCACTATGGGGATATGCAGACTCCCGTATTGCCAGATAAGCCTACCTATATGACTGACTGCTCATCTGCGAGGTATAATGTCAACATTAGCCCACACTCAGGACAGCATGTGCCATGGACGACGCAGTGACATCCAACTTATAAAACCTGGCAAACGTCAAGGGAGAAGCCCAGTTTGCCGCTGCACAGATGTCATCCACAGTCACCCCCTTAAACAAGGCCCAGGCCGGGGGTTGGAGTCCCACGCTTGTGTAGGCCATATCGACTGCCCCCACGATCCAATGAGAGAGACGCTGCTTGGTAATCAGCTTGCCCCTATGGGGTTTAGCCCAAGAACCAAACAGCTGATCAGACTGTCTAAAGGATTTAGTCCTCTCGATATAAGTGTGCAGCACCCTCACTGGGCAGAGAGAATGCAAGCGTTCATGCTCCGAGGAGGAAACGGGAGGAGCATAAAACGCCTCCAATATCAAGGGAAGGCACACTCGTGAGGGATTCTTTGGTACAAAGGCAGGATTAGGCCTGAGAATCACCTTAGAATCCCCTTTCATAAACTGGGCACA
>JAUBNQ010000014.1:11141002-11151025 GCA_032353495.1 Ctenopoma kingsleyae | reverse complement strand
TGTCAACTTTTTTCAACTTTTCACCTTTGTCAACTTGAAGTAACTTGCCGGAAAGATGCCGACCGGCGTCTTTTCTGCAACAAACATGCTCCCCCACGCAATTTCTCCAGAAATTGCCTAGTCTAGTTTAATTACATTTTTCTTTTCAGTTTTATTAGTAAAATGTAGTAACTAGTTTAAGTTAAGTTCTGCCCTCTCAGTGATGTTCTCCTACACGTGTTTAACCTCAGCCTGTATTTGGAGAAAGTTCCCCTTGGATGGAAAAAATCGTGCCTTGTTCCCATCCATAAAAAACCACGTCCCACTGTCCCAGTAGCTCTGACGTCACACATTATGAAAACCTTTGAGAGACTGGTACTGGAGTCCCTGCAACCTCTGGTCAAGTCATCACTTAACCCCCTCCAATTTGCCTACCAGCCCCAACTTGGAGTGGATGATGCAATCATCCATCTGCTCCATAGCATCTACACCCACATGGACAAACCTGGGAGCTCAGTGAGGATTATGTTTTTTGATTTCTCCAGTGCATTTAACACCAACCAGCCTGCTGGCCACTGCTGGGAGAGAATTGTGAAAGATTGTGTCAGAGTACAAATATTTGGGTCTACACTTAGATAATAAACTTGACTCATCTACACACACGACCGCTCTGTCCGAAAAGGCAGAGGCGGCTGTATTTTTTGAGGAGGCTCAGGTCCTGTAACGTCTGCAGCACCATGCTGCAGATGTTTTATGAGTCTGTGGTGGCCAGTGTCATTTTCTTTGCTGTGGTTTGGTGGGGCAGCAGCTTGAAGGTGGCAGACACCAACATACTGGACAAATTAATCAGAAGGGCTGGTTCTGTTCTGGGTGTGTAGCTGTACCCTCTACATGTTGTAGCTGAGAGGAAGATGATGTCCAAACTCTTCTCAATCCTGGACAATCCCTCCCACACCCTACACAGTGTCCTGGCTGGACAGAGGAGCATGTTCAGCCAGAGACTGATCAACATCAGGTGCTCCACTGAACACCACAGGAGATCATTTCTGCCTGTGGCCATAAAACTATACAATTCCTCCCCCCTCTGTAAAGTGGAGGGGGGAGAACAACAATCATAATTATTATTATTTCCATCCATTTTGAGATTTCTTTGTTCTTATCATGTTTTTTGTTTTTGTATTTTGTATTTGTATATTAGTATTCTGTGTTGTTGCTGATCTTTGTTTCTGGTTGTGGTTCTTTTCTTTCTTTTTAAACTGAGAGCAGCTGTAACAAGGCAAAACAATTTCCCTCTGGGATTAATAAAGTTTTTTGAATCTTGAATCTTTATTTCGAAATTTTTGTATTGCTGCAGTCCTGAAGCTGCTATCTCATGCGTATCTGATCACAAACTGACACTGGTCAATAAGAAATCCACTCCACTGCCAGCCTTTGACATAATTGCCATAATTAAAAACAGGTCAAATGAGCTTGCTGACCTGTTAGAGCCTCTACAATTTACAACAAACAGTTCCATTAAAACATCAATGAGAAGGATTGCAGGCACTTCACTGCTTCCCCCTCTGGCCCCCTCGTAACCCCCCTAGTCTGACTTTAGCTGTGCAGTACAAGCTGAAATAATGTTTTATAACTGAGACAGGAAGTGTCATTTTTGAAGAACAAATAGACAATTGGTATATAATCTTTAATATGATATATAAATGTTTTTTACTTGTATAAAAAGGTGAAATGAGCTGCTGGCATGACAGTAGATTTTAGTCTGTTTTCCAGACTAAATGTTTAATGTTTTCACAGTGAATTCGTATTTTCATTTAAAAGTGAATTTCTGTACAAGTTATTCAAATACAACAGCTAAGGGCAATGTGGTTTTGTGTCAGAAGGAGTTGACATTTCTTTAAGAGATTTCATGATGGCATCTGTTTTAGACTGTGTAGTGGGACAACATAAATGCAATTAGAGACACAACAGTGTTTAGTATCAGTGTAAGACAAAACAGACTCAAAAACAAAATGTTATAAACAGAGAACGTGTACACCATTAATATCACAACCGCTGCGTCATGACAACATCAGAACAAATTCTAGACTGCTGAAATAATGATTTAATATCAGTTCTACAACTAAACTCAGGCAATGTGTTTTAATTACTGAAAACAGACGACAGAAAGTGTGTTAGCAGTTAGGCCACTGTAGTTAAAACTGAGACAGAGTTCATAAACATATAATATGAGCGTCATCTGTGAGGAACCTTAGTGCTTGGATACAGGCTGATCATTTGACTTGTGTGGGCAGCTTTTACTTTAGTTTACCCTATTCTGAAAAACCTGCACGTTCATTTATTAAGGCTTTAAAGCTGAATTAAAATGTCCTACTCTAAGCAACAGGGACCCAAAGGAGGGCAGAATAACTTCAGAAATGCTGACTGTCTGTTTTCTGTGCATTAAAGGAAGAGATGAGGTAATGGGAATAATAATGAGACTGAAAGCAGGCTGACGGAGACACCTGTCTGTCCTTCACTTCAACGACCTCTCGCGCTTCTTCAGGATTTGGCTTTTCATTAGAGCAGAAGCAGAAAAAAATCTGATTTAGGTGATCAAAGGCATTGCTGGTGCTGATTTTCCTGAGTCAACACAAACTGAACTGTGTGTGTGTGTGTGTGCTGCAGAGAGTCCTGCAGGATAAGTACTAATTCTGCATATGGTGGGATTGGTCCGATCATGTTGTATTAGCCCATGGATTTACGTTTTTTTCTGTTCATATTGGATCAATTAATCTCCCCAAAACAAATTGGTGACATCTTCTGTGATCTATGAAGCATGTCATACAGGACAGATGCTGCAGATTTGTTTTGAGAGTGTTTAAGTTTTGTTTTTGATGTGGTTTGTGTATGCTGTTACCTAAGAGCAGATGCTTGGAATCTAAGATATAACTGGTGATGACATCGATTTTTTGTTCACATTTGCAATCTATCATTAGATTTCTGTGTATAAGAAGCTTAAGTTCAAGCAAGACAGATTTTAGTTTTTTTTAATCTACAATATCATCTAAAGAGAATGATATCTTATTTTAAACTGCATGATTTGCTGCTGTCTCCTCTAAAGTAAATGTTACTCATTACTTGTTGTGTTCCGTCTATCCACTTTCTAATTTTCCATCATTTTAATGTGACAGCAACAAACAATTTGAAACCACATGGTTTGCTTTATTCCCCACGTCTGAGCATTTTTGAATTTCAAATCATGTGTTTACTCAGGTGCAGCTGCAAAAATAAAAAATCACAAGCTGCAATGCTGCATTGTGTATTCAACAAACAAGCATACAAATTATTTTGTACATGCTGACTCAGCCTAAAGGAGGGCCAAATTTAGCCTGGAAGTGTTTTGGTATAATACCAGATCCCTCCATTGAGACCAAATGTTCTTTAATTATACAAATGTGGATATTATAATAAATAATTAAAAAATGCACAGGCCACGTAACTCTGATGTTCACCACTCTGGCTAACTGTAACTCCATATCAGCTAAGAACATACAAAATGTGTCGATTCACAGGAAATCACATTTTTCCTCTTCCATCTTCAATCCAGCCCTTGTGACAAACAAACACATTCCAGACTAACTGTTTAACCTGTTAATCTTTATGTTATCTCTTGCACTAGTAAAAGTCACATTCTGACTTTTCCTGTTTCCTGCAAACGACTTTGCTTTACAAAGTGAAGTTTGGAGTGCTAAAATAATAGAGTCGCACCATTCTGTCCACTGAACACAGAGATGAAGCTGGTAAGTTGAGCTGTAACATCGCAAACTAGCCGACCCCCATAATATCAAAATAACTTCACTGGGACTAGTCACAGCAATATAATAAATGAAATTCAAATTGCATTTGTGCTTTGTGGATCACTCTCCAGCGTTGTCTATTTCCTCTTCAATCTCTTCATGCATCACTTGACAACAGAAGTAGCCCCTGAGGTACTGTATCAAGGGAAATAAGAAGACTAGGAGGACTAGACACACACTCATCCCAACAGATTTCATATCACATCCATAAAACCAGTGTTCGTGGTTACACAAAAGGTGGGACACCTTTCTGACTCAGCAGGAAAGGATGATATAACACAGCAAATGGACTATGAAGCCAAGAGCAGCATCAACAACGACTCTGTATGTGTTATACACATTCAGCAGATTAAAGGAACTTCACCGGCCAGAACTCTTACCGATGTCTCCTCCTTCTCTAATTCATGTTTATAGTATTTCTACCTCTGTACAGAGGGGAGAAAACAAATCTCAAAACATATATAGTGTGTTAACAGTAGATGGTTAATCTGACAGGACAAGTTGTATCGCTGTACAGCATGGAGCGTGGGGAAGCCACACTTCAGTGTGTCAGGTTCATGTCAGGGCGTAGGGGAGGAAAATAGATGATTTTGGTCCAAAAGAAACAAAATAATCTCACCCAGCTCCTTTGAAATGAGAGTCTGCACTCAAAAGAATTTATTAATATTAATATCTTTGGCTATACTTTCTACATGGGCCTGACAGCAATGCTGCAGCTGATGTTATTAATGACAATGTGCAGTGCTCTCATGAGCATTTTGTTGTTTGTCTGTTGGGGGATGATGGATTTTTATGGCTTTGCACAGTCAAGGCAATTGCTCCACTCAAGGTACAGACTCTAGCAATCAGCTGCTCAGAAATAATTTATGATCTTTTTGTTTCTGGCAACATCATCTGTGAAGAATGTGAAAGTGATATGTAGATGTTCCTGCTGAGAAGAACTCATGCCAAACATTTACAATCATTTTGAAAAATGTCAGTAATTAGTCACCCTCAATATCTTCTTTTGTCCTCAAATAACACTGTATTTTAATCTGATTTATGTCAAGTCAAATATATTCTTACAGTCCAGTATTAAATCTCTGTGGGCTTCAAAGGCCCAGCACAAGGAGCCAAGCTCTTTAAAAGGCAGAGGTTAAACCTAGGACATTCAGTGGACATACAGAATAAATAAAGATTGAAACGATAAACATATAAAAATCCTCAAAACATCATACGTGTAATCTCATATAATCTTTTATGGATCCTCATAAAGAATCATTGCTGGAAATCAGCTATAAAAATTTGGGTCCATATCTTGCTGGAGGCAGCCAGGAGGAATTTAAGAAGCCAGAAACTCACAGCCACACTGGTACTGGGATTTTCCACAGTGCTTGTTTTTTAATAGGCTACTACAAATCAACCCTATGAAGTCCAGGAAACAGAGACCGCAAGTAATCAAAACAGTACACTTGAGTAGGGAGGCATAAGAAAAAAAAAGTAGTTGAAGAATAAGTGTCCATTGGGTAACGTGTTTTACCTAACAAGCTCAGAAAAACAAAAATCAGTCTGACAATTTTGCTGGACCCATATCTCTGCAGAGTGTGTCATAAAAGTGCATTTCACAGTGTCTTGTCAGGTGGTGGCGGGAAGGCGGGAAGCAGGGTTAGTGCATGGAAAAGCATGGAGGGTGACAGGGTTTGAATTGACAGCAACGTTAATGATTTCTGCAACACTGAGAGAAAATAATGACATAACTGGATAAGACATGACAGGAACGCCAGGGTTCACAGAAATCAATATTTATTGATGTTTCACTCAAAACCACAAATCTGAAAATAACAGAGTAATAATAGCTGACACCTTGGAAAAGTCAGTGCATCGCTGAAGTCATTTGGATTCATTTTCTGGAGAACATCATTGACTGTAGAAAATTTCTTAACAGTTCCTTCAATAGCTGTTAAGATATTTCTGTTTGGCCAGACAGGTGGACTGACCATCAGATCCAGCTGAAAATCTATATCTGTTTTTATCAATCACTAAATGTATCCATTAAATTCTCCATGGTTGTATAACATAATGTATTGGTCCAATATATGTGTGGGTGAGCTAAGAGAAAACAGAGCAGTGCCAGGTACTGTACCCCTGATGATCCCACTATATCTGTAGTCTGTTTCTTTTTATTTTAGTGTCTTCACTGTCAGCATTCTCTTTATCCATTCACAACAACAAGCACAGTTCCCAAACAAACATACTGCACAAAAAGAAGAAATATGTTTGGATACTGCATCATTCATTCTCAGTCTAAATCATTTGAGGTTTTCCAGACTGAAACAAATTAAATTCTTATAATGAATCACTTCAAACCACGGGAGAGTTAAATGGCGGGATCGGGGGTGGAAGTTAAATTCAAGATCTCCCTGCTGTTTCAACAGCATGAGCTGCCTGCGGCCTACAGTGCTGAGTGGCGTGTGTAGTCCACAACTATTCAAGGAAACAGGAACATAACACACATTTATGTGTGCAGCGTCTGTACATATGTGAACCAAATGTCCTCAATAAAGAAGATAAATGAAGTAAATATTGCAGGCTGGGAGTTTATATTCAGGTTTTATGGGGCCATTATTCAAATAAGGATAATTTTAACGGTTGTGTTGAAGTGGCTATGATGCATGTTTTTTATTTTTTATTATTTTAGTCTACTATGTGTATGTGAAAATGTGAAATTTTTAGCCAACAGTGTAATTTCTCTCAGCTCTTCTGAGCTTTTTTATCATCTTCCAGATGATTGTTTTGGTTTTCTGGCTGCAAATTTATTGTTTTTGTTCATTTTAACTTCATTCTCACATCATCATTTCTAGCTGCATTAGGCAACTCTTTTCAGCATAAATCTGGCAGCCCAGCTTCAAATAGCAACTTAGCTCGTGAATATGGTGATGCATTTAACAACCTAAAAAAACAAACATTTTTTTTAACGACTTGGTGGAGACCAAATAGCCGCGATAGAAGAAAGCATTAAAATACATTTGTGTTGTGTTTACAGCTTGTTTTCACTGAAAGTTTATGGTCAACATAAGGGTGTTCATGCAGTTGTATGAAGTATTGTGTAGCTTTATTCATCTATTTGCAGAAAGGGTCAGATTAAAAACTGACCTCAGTTGCATTATGAATATTATAGGATCCAGGCCTTTTGGAGCATTTAGCATCATAGTGCATATGGAAATACAGATATCTTGGTCTGTGCCACAGGAATAACACAGATGTAACTAATATACAAACAACAAATGATATACATTATGATTAATCTATGTTTGACAGGTGAATGTGCTATTTATGGTGTGAAAAAACTGACAAAACCCACTCAGTTTCAGTCAAGAACTGATAAAAAAAGAAGCTTTTTTAATTTTTCGGCGAACCATTTAATATGTTGTTAACATCAATGACCATGAACAAAATTCTCTCTCAGTCTCAGTGTTTTGAGTATGTCCAGTCTGCCTCATTTACACCCCACACAGCCTCAGGGCTTCACTCGGCCATTACAGCTGTCGACTAAGGTATGATCATCCTGCGTGATCAATATCTCTGTGTTTGAACACACGTGTGTGTGAGTAAGTGCATCACATCACACTGAGGGTGTTTAGGAAATAAACATTAACACAAAGCTCTTGTTCAAAGTAATCAGTCAGTATTGATGGTCTTAATGGGTTTATAATCATACACCCACTGCAGCACCCCTCACACACACACACACACACAAACACACACACACACACACATGCTCCTGATCAAATTAATTAGTGTGCACTGACTCATTCACTCTGACCTCTCCAGTGCTCCTATTGTCTTTATTGGAGGGTAATGGCCATAATGGAGAAGCTTCATTTACAATTCTGCCCTTTCCATTTACGTGTCAATTTGTTTTCAACAGTCTCACATGTTGAAAAAACGTCATGTGAGCAGATTTGGGATGTTTGTCACTGCCATGTGACCAAAAGTGGGTCCTTGTCAAGGTAAAGGAAAGAGGCCAATTAAGGCAGTTCATCATTGGAGTAAAAAGCTTTGTGTACCTAATTATCAATTATAACTACAATTGGTAAGCACTGTATACTCACACTAACCACACACAGGACTTGAGTTGAACTCTTGAGTTGAACTCAAGTCTGTAATGAAACAGTTCTGTGTTTTTTATGCAACCCAGCTACCTCCTTACAAAATTGTTTCTATTAATAAAGTGCTTCATTCACTCAAAACATACATTGCATTGGAACATAATCTGGTCAGTGATTTATGATAAGTTTTATCATAGTAGCTTTAATATGTACAGTGTCATATGACAATCTGACAACAAATGAGGAACACAGGAAGTTATATAAGCCCAGACTTACTGTATATCCAGATTGTTCCTTCTTTTCTCTCTCTCCACTTCTGTTAGCATTTTTCTCATCTGTTTCTTTCCACACATACCTTTCCAAACACACACACAGAAGGGGAGGAATTCCCAGGTGGTTTTAAGTTAAAGACTCTTCTTCCTTAAAAATGAGCTTCTCATCACTTCTCTGGGCCTTTGAAACACTAAAGTACCAAATAAATCCCACTGTGTTTCTGCCCCTTCAACTACACATCTCAGCCCAGCTTGAGAGGCACCATCCTTGTTAGCTGACTGTTAAATATTTAACACTCCCCAGACTACACAGAAAGGGAGAAAGACAGTGAACAAGAGAGAGAGAGACGAGCAGCAAACCCAAAGTGGGAGCAAGTCTGTGTTACATGTTGTTACATGTTAGTGCAGAAGTCAGCTTTAAAGGGGAAGGAAAGCATAATAGGCCATGTGTAAAAGTAGACATTGACATCTGTCCTCTTTCAGTCTAGTTTGCTTTATGAATAATAACAGACTTTCACAATTTTAGACCCACTAAAGTCAGACTCCCAAGATCAGTTTAAGAAAGTTTATTGAACAATCTATAACAGGGAATAGTTGTGAAGGTGATCAGCAGAGCTCTGGGAAGGTAGGGCCCTCTATAGGTGGAGTGGTTGGTCAGCATCTACACTCAGTGTAACAGGTTAGTAGTGGCTTCCAACAGATTGAGGCAAGTTGCTAAAGTTGTTTCTTACTGTGTAGATGGTGGAGATGAGGTCAGTCTAAAGGAGGGAATAAAGGTGGAGGCAGATTACTGAACACTGGCTGTTGGAGTGGGTAAGTATGCAATGATGACCAGATGGCTGAAGTCTGTTGAAGAGGACAGTCGGCGGCAGGTGAACAGAGCAGGTGGACAAGATGACTGACAGCAGGTGTATGGAGATGCTGGTAACAGGTTTACAAGATGAGATGAGATGGTAGGTGAGGAACTGAGGAGACACACTCAGAGGTGACGAGGTAAGTCAGCATAAGCACAAGCACAAAATGGGAATGGGAAAAAGCCATTCACAAAAAAGAAATAAAAGGTCAGGAGGAGAGGTGAACAGAAAAGACAAAAATCCTTTTTTTTCATCATCTCTCCCTAGCCTGTAGGCAGGGAATAAAAAATGAACATATCAACCAGGTCCTAGGGCCATGGCCTACTCAGATTTTTGTGGAATGTTTTTTAATAAATGCAGTTTATTTAGGCTACATACTACATGCACAGATAGAGAGAATTGCATGGTAAGTTTTTTTATGCGAAATGCATACACTACACATACCACTTTCAAAACGTTTCACATCGGCTGCTTTGCTTTCCTCATGCTTTACCTCTCTCTTCTTGTTTTGCAATATGCCGTACGAAAGCTGTGGCTTGAAGGCAAGCTTTGTTTGTCTGACATCGTGATAGCGTCATGTCCTCCCTTTAATATAATCAGTTTCAGTGAATTACAACTGCAACCAATCACATTAGGACCCGGTGACACTCATTTAGTGCACTTAATTTCTGGTATGTCTCAGACTTTGGAAAGTTGAAGCAGAAAGCTGAGAGAGAGACTGATAAAGTTAAAACAGTGAGACAGAGGAATTACAGATTTTTAATCAACCCCTGAACATAAAAACTCTAAATTTGTCTTTCAAAAACACTTACAGCACTACGCATTGTTAGTGACCTGTGGGTGTTTTCTAAAATTAAATATTGTTATATTCAGGGTTATTCCTTTCACACACTAGTGCTACAACTGTTTTTATTATAGAGGTTTTACAGTGATTTTGTGAGTTGTGTTAAATGTAAAAATAGTGGGCAATTTCATTACACTTTCTCAGATCCCT
>JAUBNQ010000014.1:11128636-11140902 GCA_032353495.1 Ctenopoma kingsleyae | reverse complement strand
GAGGTTTTACAGTGATTTTGTGAGTTGTGTTAAATGTAAAAATAGTGGGCAATTTCATTACACTTTCTCAGATCCCTAAATAACATATTGAGATAGTGAGAAAGACACATTTTGACAAGATTTCCTGAGAACCATAAATAAATGCAAATTTCACAGCAACCCATTCAATAGTTCGACTTCATGCTGTCAATAAGGGAATGCATGCACGTTATCAGTTTTTATGTCAATTCATTAACATATTTGATGCTGTAAGTTGTTTTGATCCATTCTGTGGGCACCGAGGACACATTTTCACTACAGTCTATTCAATAGTTGTGGAGATATTTTTGCCTGTACCAAAGAACTACCACAGTAGTTTCAAGGAGCTGCATACCGCTTAATTAACTATGACCACTTCAACAGTTTTTGTTCAAATACAGAAAAGAAAAGAAATATAACCTCTGAATTTAACACTATTATTCTTAAAACTCTACAAAAGTTTTATTAGAACCAAAAGCAGCTTTGGCCTAACATCATCACAGTTTTTAGGCAGAAGCTCCGTCAGTTCCTGTCATCAGTAATTCACACCTGTGTTCAACCTCTGTTACAGTTCTCTGATAAAGTACGGGGTGCTTGCTCTTAGCATGTTAAACAGCCTGCACAGCCATTTTACCTTTGAAGATGCTCTGCACGTGACACTGTAACTAATGAAACTGAGCTCAACATTCATCTTCAAAGGTCACTGCATGTGACATCAAAAGCAAAAAGAATGCAGTGAATGATGATACACTGAGCTAAAGCCTGGCATAATATACGCATATGTTCACAGAGGTGTTATAATTCTGCTGCTTTGTCACTTAAGCCACACACTGGTCATAAATAAAAGGCACACTGTGTCAGTCTCTGACAATACTTTTCTTAATAACCTTCCAGGGCACATGGAAGAACAGTGTCAATATAGCACCACATGGAGCCCATTAGCCACTTTCTTGGACATGGTGCCTTATCAGTAATCAGATCAGTAATCTCCCATCATTGCAGTGAAAGTTTTCTGTCTTAGAGCGTGTGGCTGTTACTGTAAGGCCTGTCACTGAGCTCATGTGCTGTTAGTGACCAGTAATTCAAAGGCACTTCTGGGCTCATGTACAGGTTATGGCCACCATGAAGTATTTTTCCACTTGCACTCACATGTTCTGCAGGTACGTATGTTGTTAGATTCTCTGCAGTGTTGCACTCAACTTTAATACCTAAGGAAAAATGTGAAAGCAGGGCTTTTATTAGAGGAGTAATTACTCCGGATATTGAAACTTTCCATCTGTGGCAAACTGTTTATGGTTCTCTTAAAGCACAAATAAAAACAAAGCACCCTGTTATTCACTGATTGCTCTGTTGCTTTATTTAAAGGTTTAATCTCATAGGTATTTATTTAATTGCTTCTGATTCATTTTAATTTCCTGTGTTAAGGAAGATGACTTAAAGATGAATCAGAGGAGATTAGTTTTCAGCGTCTAATGCTGCAGTGTTGAAATACAATTCTCTCGTGTACAATGTCCTATCATAAAAACTCAAATTATTAGCTGCCACGAGGCAGAGACACGTTCAAAACTCAGCGGATTGAAGACCCTGCAAGGTTTGACCAAAGGTGCCGTTGCAGGTTTATTTGGGGATTAGTAGGACAGAGCTGCAGGCTGAAAGATCCTCGAGGGTAAAGGTGGAGCTGGAAAGGAAATATGCTAATTAGCTTTTTTTGTTGACAGTAAGAAGAAGATCAAATACAACCCACAAACATGTAGATCTTTTTTGTAAACTATTTTTGAAAACATTACATACATTTTGTTGTTTGTCCTCCTTACAGTCTTTCTAGAAAGCTATAGGCTAATGAGCTGGTGCCACCTTTACCAGACACTAAGAACATGAACAAGTGTATTTCCAAAAAAAGAAAAACAGTAAAACCTTGAGGCTTAAAAGTTATAGAAAAAAAGATTATTATCTCCAAAACTGCACATATATTGTGTGTAGCTTCTCAGTGGCTAACTTATTTTTAATTGAATTGGTCTATTTGCAGTTAAGTTTTGTGGGGGCTTATACAGACTCTTCACTTCTGTTAGTGGGACAATCCTGCACATTTCTCCATGAATGAGACCACTACAGACCAGATGTGAAGTAAACCATGTGACCAGTATTAGCACCAACAGGAGGTGCCGTTGTCTTGCAACCAGCTTATTACATGCTGAGGAATTTATCTGGTAGTCTTGAAGAAAAATCACGTCAGTGGAGTTTGAGAGAGTGAGAAAGACAAGAAATGAATGAATAAGCAAGTAATTCTATTAGAAACCACAAGTTGAAAGTTTTGTAAGTGCTGCACTGTATGTGTTTGTTTGTGATGCTGAGGTAGTGCATTTAAAGCATCAAAAACAGTATTATTGTAGACTTAGTGCAAGAAGTGGACATTATTGTCTCCAAAACTGCAGTTCACAGGTCATTCATCTGAACCTGAATGACTTGTTTGTAGTAATTTTGTGTCCAATTTCGTTCTGTGTGTGGTTTGTTTGTATTTATTTTAGGTTATTTTTTTCTGAATCGATAAAATAACATTTTGTCGTATATCTCCTCTCCTTTAATCAAAACAGTAAACACAAAACCCAAACTTCAAGCTACATTCACAAAACCTTTTACTTGCCTTGCAAAATCGAACAGGTGACTCAAAGCTACTTTTCCTTTTCCCTAAACCAAACACTGCAGTCAGACAACACACAAAGCCAGCAAATGCATTAACACAACAAAGCAGTGTTTGCACACAATACAAAAATGCAATACACTTATCTTGGCAAAAAAACAACTTATATTTTGTCTGTTTAATAAGCTTATACTGTTTGTATACTAGAAAATCAGAGAGTATATTTATTTGTATTTACAGTAAGCAATGTCAGTCTCTTATTCTGCCTCAGCAACAATGACCAGCTGTGTGGTAACTTCTCTTCCTTCTCTTTGTTAGACTGAACCCATCTTCGTCTAAGAAGATACTGGAGTAACGCACCCGACATCTTATTTTATTCTCTTGCTGTCCTGTACTGAATCTTTACAGTACCAAACACACAGTCTGTTGCTGGTCCTGTTTTCCTCACTGAATGTCCTGACTGGGGAGGCCGCTGGTTGAATCCATTGTCTTGTTTACTTCATAGTCACGACATTGACCAAAACATTATCTTTGATTGTTGCTCTTATTTCATCTGATATGACAGCTCTTGATTGGTGCTCCTCTTCTATTGGTGCCCTCTATTGCTGTAGACACAATACAACTTGCACATGCCACTAGAACCGGCTTTTATCCTGTTTATTTATTGGGTCCAGCCGAAATCACTGATTGAACATGTGTGCACAGTTTTCACCTGTATTGTGTTAGTGATGACAACAGTGTGTATCTGTGCACAATGTGTTTTTTGTTCAGTGAGAATGTTTAGAGTTTTCCAAAAAGGTTGAATCACACATTAAAAACCGTGTCCAGCTAGCTGAGTACTGTTTAAGATTTTGTAAAACAAGTGATTCATCCAATAAATTAGTTTTGGCATTTAACAGTTTTGTTTTGAGAATGGGGTTTAGTGTCTTAGCAATCCAGAAAAACTAGTGAGTTTTATGAGAAGAGTGTTGCAGAATTGCAAACACTCCTGGAGCTTTTGTGTAAGGCTTTGATACTAATGAATACGTTAATGTTTATGTTATGTAGTTGGATTTCTACAACTTGTGCCCAAACTGAGCACAGCAACAGGAGATACAAACACATGCATACAACTAAACAAACACCATCCTCTAATGCAGGGGTGTCCAAACTTTTTTTAATAAGGGCAGGATTTGATAATGTGAAGAGTCCAGGGGCCGATGGTTATGGAGCGTGTCACATTACATTTAATAAGTAAATCACAAAGTATATATAAAATTGTAATTTTTTTTTAAATAAAATTGGAAATTAATTTATTAAATAAATAATAAATGTGTCAAAAATCATATGATCCATAGATGGTCGCTTCAGACATTTTTTACCCAGAACCCCGGAGTGACAACACATCTCCCTACCAGCTGAGCTAATACAGACAACAAGCCTCATGCCTCATATAGCAGTTTTTAAGATACGATGTGTGCAGTGACTGTTTGCTGCCAGCTTGTCTGATCTGGTCCGAGATGCCAGGGCCGATGTTTTTTTATTCCAGCCCATCCCAGGACATAAATAACACATTTTAAAACTGGAACCGCGGGCCGTATAAAATCTGGCCATGGGCCATAAATGGCCCGGGGGACGGACTTTGGACATGCCTGCTCTAATGGGTGTTTTCCAAATCTGAATGAACACTGGTAACAATTAAGGAAGCTTCAATAGATGAGTAATGGAGTTTTTGTTTGTAAAGGGCAGAGTGAGTGTTATTGATCAGTAATAATACGAAGGAACAATGTGTTCTGTTTATCCAGTCTGGATGGATTTTTTGTTTCTTTCTTTATTACTGTGTTGTTCATTCTACACATTGTTTAACACGTCTTTAAAATTGTATTATAGCCACTGTGGCATTGCTGAGATGAATAGTTGATGAATAGATTAAAGAATAACATTTGAGTTACACATCCTTGAAATTGGATTTTATTTACAAAGAAAACTATTTCAGGCACTTGTAAAGCAGGAGATTTGTCTTTACTCTGAGATGCCAAGAATTCTCCTGAGCATTTTTCCAGACATAAAGTAAACCAGGCAAAGTGCTCGTGAAAGGAAAAACATTTAATTCCTCCCATTTGCCTTGAGGACAGGTTTGTGGAACCTGTGCTCCAGTGCATCTGCACTTAATTTGCAGCATTTGTATTTAACCTTTGGCTGTGTTGTGGTTCTGACTGATTTTCAAATAATTTCTAATAATGTTCCCCTGCTAAAAATGATTTCCTACTACATAAAGTCCTACTTCATTCAGGGCTGGGCAAGAATATCTCAGGATTGGTTTCCTTTAAGAAGAGAGGCCTGTGTTTGCTCTTGTTCTAAGGCTATTCTTGATGAGACACCTTTAGCAGTTAAAACGAATGTCTCCTATTGCCTCCTAATGCCAAATTTTCTTTCCCCACATCTACTCATGCTCATGTCTTCTATTTGCTTTTAGTCTCATACTTGGCACTTGGCTGTGTTTTTCACTCCCTGCTCAGTGTCCTTTGTCATTGCTGCTATCCTGCAGTCCCAGGATGCTCTCTAAACGCTTTGCTCTAATGGGAGGCAACTGCTCGTACATATCGAAGCCAAACTCTGAGTGTTGACGTGGCAGACGGAAGAGCAGCAAATGGTTCCTCAAAACCTGCAAATGAGATAGAGAAACGGAGATGAAGGTGACAAGTGAAGCAGAAGTTGTGGTGTAAAACAGTGATTCCCAACCAAAGGTATTTTTACTTCAGAGCTGGAGAGACTGTTCAATTAAGTTGGAAAAATAAGAAATAACAATTTAAATAAAAATATGTGCTCATATATTAGTACCTGGACACTATGTGTCGCAATTGAGAAAAATAGCACGTGAGAACATAAGTCTAAAGTTAGCTAAAGCAATGGAATAACAGGCAAACTACTTTGAAAAAAAGGTTGAAATAGCTCAAAATAAAAAAAATAAATGAAGCAATAAGCTAATTGTAATGTCCAAATTCTGCCACACCATGCGCTAAACACATAAATATAAACTTAAGCAATTAAACCAACCTCAAAATTGACAGTTAAATTTTATAACCAAGTCATTGTTTAGTAACACCCACGTTCTAAAAAACAGGCAAGGGGAGGCAGGTTATTACTGCAATTACAAAAAATTAGGAACCTCACAGCATATTAAGTCTAGACAGAGAGTGAGAGCATGGATACAAAAAGAAGAGAAATACCTCATCAGTCAGGTAGTAGATTTTCCTCAGCATACTGTGTCGAGCTGCTTCCACCTCCTGTAAAAGGAACGAGAGGATTAAAGATCAAAAGCCTCAGTGATGTGCTGAAACACTTTATGTCTCGGTGTTTAGTAAAAGCTCTTCACCTGCACATATAAATGTTTTCAGCTTTGCTGCTATCAAATTATAGGGCTATAAAAACATTCAGTAAATACGTTTAAGTTGGTAAACACGGGTTTCATTCTACAATGTTAACCCCAACACCTCTCTGTTACATAATAGTCACATTACATAACTTAACATTTATCTGGTTCACTGACAGTTAATGAACAATATGAATATTCACTGAGTCACAGAATTTTGGGGAATTTGCATGCACTGAGCTCATATTTGATGCAGAAAATGTGAACAAATCCCTGTCTGTCACACCAATCCAGCATCCAGTACAGCTGCAGCACCATCTCGATCTGCTAAATCATTACATGTGTCTCAGTGTGCCCATAGCATCCATTGTGGTTGATTATAAAAAGCCACAGACACAGTATTAACATGAATACATAATCAGAAAATTCAGAGAAAGGAGGACAGACTTCACAGTGAGGCCTGGATTAATTTTTGAAGCCTTTAGGCAGACATATTATAAATCAAGAAAACCTGCAGCGACACAAATCACATAGTTTCCATGTGTTCTAACAAATGTTTCCCATTCAGTCTGTGTGCCATGCAGTGCGGTACCTGTGCTGCAGCGTCCTGAGAGAAGACAAAGGAGTTGACGTGAGACAAGGCAACCACATACAGGACCGGACACCAGCAGTGCTTTAGGGTCCCTGTTACCAAAGAGCGGAAGTAGAGACGAAGGAGGGGGAGGGAGTCTTCAGGGGGAGAGGTGAACCGCTCGATGGGGATGCACAACTTCAGATAAAGAACAATAAATAAAAAAGCATGTGTTATGAGATGTAGAAAATTTATGTTATACAATAAAATGACTACATCTCTAAAACTACTCGGCTAATGAATAAAAGACAGTAACACCCCATCATTACCTGCTCCAGAGTGACCCCCAGTGACCTCAGCATCCCCACATGTTCTCCAAACACAGCAAGCCTCATGGCAGCGGTGTACCTCCTCTGGAGGGGTAAGAGGACCCAGCAGCCAAACAGGCGATCTCCAAAAGACACAGCTTCATACTGGGCTAAAAGAGCTGAATACAAGTCCTGGAAGGAGGCTAGACCTGGAGGAGGGATGTTCAGGTCCAAAGAGTCCAGCCTGGATTGCCTGTAAATGAAAACCTTTGATTTATCAGGATCCTCACCCTACTCTGTGCCTATGCCCAGTTTAGATTTTGAATTATGTGAAAAACAGATTAAATATTTTGTTTATAATATACAATAATAAGTTATCGGATGTCAGACCTTGTCAGTAGTCTAAACAAACCCCAGATCAGTGTCTGAACAGGTCTCTCCAGGAACAAGTCACTGGAACACAGGAACACGCAGGATAGACGGGCGAGCTTGGCGACAGGGGAGATCACCTAAACATAAAACATTAACGATGTTAAAATAATAAACGGAATATATCAGTATATAAATGAGACACACAATGTTAATGAGAACATAATATTTTTTTTTAATTTTTCTTATCCAGCCTGCCAAATTAATTAATAATTAGTTGTTTCTATAAAATATATAAAAAAAGAAAATTCTTCACAATAGAACCTGGAACGTGAGAATGCTCTATATTATTCTAAAAGAAAATGACTATGGGTGATCAATTATCAAATTACTGGACCAGTAAAGCACTTCTTAAAACCTATGATATTCTATTATGTATACTTTATTGTTTTTTGTTCGCTGTGCTTTATTTTGCTGGAGTTTGTTTAAGTGATGTGGTTTGTTTTTTCCCCACATAACGCACTTTTTAGTCTTTTAACGTCCAACATTAACGCTTTTGCTTAGCTTTAGAGAAAACATCACAAAAATCTCAAAAGACAATGATGTGTTCTAATATACTCTCTATGATAATAACAATAGTTTTTTATAATAATAGTTTTTTTTTTACCTCATCCAAATCAATGTTCTAAAAATTAAAATTAAAATTGTTCTAAAGTAAGTCATATGCTGCACAGACTAAAGGCCTTCTGAGGAAATTCTCATATTTGAATAATAAATAAAATAAATATTTTAATAAAGTAAAATAAAATGAAGTTGTTGATGTACCTTTAGAGCCTCTTCCCTCCATATCTCAAGCAGCAGCAGCCACTGCAGACAGTGGGTCACAGCCTGCAGAGCTCCCGAAGGAAGCTCCTCCACCGCTAACCCTCCACCATCAGACACCCCCATTCTTTCATACAGGCTGACAAGTGGAAGGAAAGGCCAATCAGATGGCAAAGTGGGGCCAGTGAGCTCTGGGAGGAGATGGGAGTTGATCCAAGGGTTGCGGCCGAGGAAAGCATCTCGCGACACCAATACGGATGACTCCAGATGGGCCAGGTGAGTGAGGAAGCAGCCTCGTATGGATGGTAGCTGGATGCAGGCTTCTCTCAGGAGAGTGCCGACAGTCTGTAATGAAGGAGAAGGGTGGTGCTGAGTTTCCTCATGAAGCTTCAGCTCCTCCAGTTCTATAGCCTCAGGTCCTCCGCTGTGGCCCTCTCTGAAAAAGCAAACACATAAACAGAAACTGAGTCACACTATGATAAAAGCGAAGCAAAGAATGTGGGACATCGCTTTTGGTGGAAATTACATTGGTTAATCATTGGTTAATTTGATTCTTTTCCACAGAAATGTAATTTTGAAAATAATCTAATTTGTTAATTGCATTACAATTATAGGCTTTGTTTTTCAAGCAACATATTGTATGCAGTGAACAAAACAAAGACTTTACAGCCTCTTTACTGAAACTGAATCCAAAATGAAATGTAGTATAATGATGTAAACTTACGATATAAAGTCTTTACTAAAGATGACGGTGGAGAGCAGTTCATGTGCCAGGTATTCACTGCCTGGTAATAACCATGGCAGCAGAACCAGCACCACCTGGTGGTATAGTGAAGCATGTTTTGCTACTTCTGGGTCAACGGGAACCTGAGAAAAGTAAAAATTAGCAGATTGTATTAGATTTACTACACGAGACCTGAATTTGCACAGAGATAAGAAAGTAGTGTGTTTGTGTGAGTTTGATTTAAGCTGGATCCTACCAGTCTCTGTGCAAGTCGGAGCAGCAGGTAGAGGAAGTGGTGTTCGTGTCGGAGAAGCCAGGCCCTGGTGTGAGACAGTGCGGGTGTAGCTTGACTGCAGTCACGCAGGTAACAAATGACAGGCTCTGACAGGAGGAGACCAGTGAACTAGACAGTGGAAGAAAACATTAAACAGAGGAGAACAGAGATAAAATATATAGGAGTTTGTGCATGTTACCACAAGATGGCAGAAAAATACTGTATTTTGTGGTAATCCTAGCACCGTGACAGTCCAGTGTGTGCACTTCTCTGCCTACTGCGCACTACTACTCTGATAAGTTCCTCCTCTTTGACCGAATAAGTACTTAGCAGTGATAAAACCTAAAGACATAAAGGATCTGCAGATGATATAAACTAGTATGTGTGTAAAGTGTAATGAATCCAAGAATGTACCATACCTTGCAGCTGAGACCTTTGTGGATGCCTGTGATTGTTTCCAAGAGAAGCCCCAGTCCTGAAAGAAGAGGGAAGGGGGAGCTGGGAACAACCAGCCCAGGACGATCCCTCCACCCTGGGCAGGCTAAACCAGGGAGGCTAGGGGGGTTGTCTGGGCCTAGATGACTAGACTGGACATTACACACTACTGAAGAAGACCTGAAGAAGAAAAACAATAATGTATTATTATAAAATGTCAAATGATGAATGAAAGTCTGTATAGTTGGAAGTACATTTGTAAATGTCATAAAAATGTATTAAGCAAAAGAATCAAAGCTTCCATTGTTTGGACATGAATGTTTTTATCTGACAATAAGACACAGAATAAGAACAAGAAGTCAACTGAATAAATTAGTCTCAAAGCAAATGACACTTACTTAATGTTCTTTATGATGCCCTGAACAGCACTGTGAGACATTAGGGGGAGGAGAACCTCAGCCGTCAGCTGCTCCAACTCTTGCAGAGTCTCCACTGGCTTGAAATAACTCTGTGGAAAAAAATAGTAGAAACAGTAAATAAAACAGTGGATTCGTTATTAAAAGTGACTTGATATATTCTAACTGCTAATGTTCAGCTTTGCAATGAGACTGACACATTCATTTACCTGCACACATAAAAACAGGAAGTATAAAGGAAATTGTACCTGTTTAGAGAGCTGACAGTAGTAAGCTTCTAGGTAGATTAAATAAGCTGGTATCAGAGTCAGACTGCTCTCTTTTTGAAGTGAACTATCAAGATTCTTCACAAAGCCCTTCAACTGCCCTAACAAAGACGCCTGCAACCCTGTGACGTGACTCCATGACACTGGAGGAGGAGGAGGGCACTCTTCTCCCTGAGCACTGAAGTGAACAAATAAAGAGTATAATTTGTATATTAAAGAAACGGTGTTGTGCAATGGTTCATGTAGCAGCATTAATAAATTTCATCCTGTACCTGACCATGCCAGCTTGTAGCTCCTGGTGGCACCCAGCAGTATGGGTCACCTGTGTGAGCAGAGAAAGCAGGGCCAGGATCAGCTGGAGATGTAGCGGCAATAGAGGATCTGAGGGGTCCAGTGCTCGATGAACAGACTGCAACGTCTTCACTAAGGCTGGATACAGGTCTCTGTGGAAAAATAACGGCACCAGAGCAAATAAAGATGAGCACTGTGAGACAATTAACCATCAAGCCCAAGCTAAACACCCAGAGATTTTCTTCTTAAGTAAGTGGACAGAAGCAGAGCTAAAAGGAAAGTAAAATCTGGTCTTTTCATTTGGTTAATTAATTCATTGATACATGAGTTTCAAAATGACAATGGTTCTCTGCAGGTGCTGGATTTGTGACAAGGTGACTGTTTGCTTGTTTGACTGTTTGACATACTCATGATTCAGAAACTGATGCAGTGTATCAAGATTGGGTTTCTGCAAGATTATTTATAGTCTTCTCATCTCTTGCTGTCAAATATAAGCTTTAAGATTTTAGCTTACATGAATAATTTGCAGGCCTGTCCATAGCCAGCCGCTACAGTCCACATCCTATAGGCCTCAGTGGTGATCTTGAGGGCCTCAGGTGGCTCCAGCAGCAGCTCACTGGGTTTAGCACTCAGCAGACATGAGAGACACTCGCTCACCCCCAGAGAGTTTAACTGGGGAGAGATTGATGTCATGGAGGAAAGGATTGACGCATATACTCTATACAGGATGTATAGAATACATAGACTAACTCAAATTAAACCTCAGAATAACAATTAACCTTGCAGAATCAATACATTATCTAAAGGTTATAACACTTACCAGTCTGGCACAGGCATGTCTGCCAGAGGCAGCCAAAACTCTTAAGAGCTTCATGGCGCTGGCCAGTGGGAGTCCATAAACAGAGTGAGGAATGGCTGAAGATGGTGCTGACCATGAAGTGGAAAGGAAGTTGGACATTACTGTTTCCATAAGGCGGGGACAGTCCAGCACCTCAGAGAGAAATATGGACATCAATCAATGACTGATTGTGCGATTTACTGTGTGTGAGAAACATTGTAGCTATTACTGTAGTTACCTGGGTGGCAGATGAGGAGGAGTGCCTTGCGATGCGGGTGAGGACCGCTAGAACATCCTGGACCACTCGAGGAGATGGTCGGACCACCTCAAGAATGTAACGTAGCCTGGGAAGAAGCTTCATCTTTAAAAGACCCTGAATAACACGTACAGGAAGAACAGAGGGAAACAATAATTATTTATCTACAGAATGTCTTTATTAGATTTTAAATATACTACAAATACAAAGTAAAATATTAAAAGATGAAGTTTATTCTGCTTGTTCACCTTGACAACATCCTGCCTGGCCACTTCATGATCATTCTTCCTTTCTTCCTTCTCTTTGGCTGTCTCCTTCATACTTAGATCCAACCCTTCATCTTCCTCATCTTCCTCCTCTGGACCAGACGGCAGCAGAGGGAAGGTGGACAGGCCACGAAACCAGGAGAAGGTGCAGTCCAGACACTCCTGAGAGAAACAAATCCAACAATTCTGTGAAAAAGCCCCCACGTTCCATCTTTTATTTATTTTATTATTATTGCATATACAGTATGTCACAAAAGTGAGACATTTTTGTAAATATTTTATTATATCTTTTCATGGGACAACACTGACGATATGACACTTTCACACAATGTAAAGTAGTCAGTCTACAGCTTGTATGTCCCCTCAAAATAACTCAAAACACAGCCATTAATGTCTAAACCACTGGCAACAAAAGTGAGTAC
>JAUBNQ010000014.1:11111445-11126192 GCA_032353495.1 Ctenopoma kingsleyae | reverse complement strand
AAAACAAGAGACATGTGTTGAAGACAGTACAGTAAAAGTAACTCTTCTAACTTTTCTGCAGTTTCAGGTAAAAAAAGTTCGGAAGTGAACTTTACTCAAAAATCTAAATCAGCAGCACGGAGAAAACAATGTCAGAATGGCTTGAATAACATAAAGCAGAATAATAATGCAATATCAGTCTTCATACGATCCATTAGCAATGTTTTTTAGGACTGGGAGAGCACAGCGTAGCTAGTTTTGGCTCAGATTGACAATTCTACTAATCACACAAAGTGAAGTCAATGATCAGCTTTTTGTCTGGATTTTAGCTATGCGGCAGACACATCCTACCTTAGTTAAACAATCAGAGGATGGATGCCTAAGCAAGTGAGGAAAGGGAGTAAAGAGCAGGAAGATCAGCAAAGATAAAGGCAGGAACGGACACAGAGAAAGTAGGCAGGCAGCCAGATGTCCCGGGGAGTGAGTATTTGCACTCAGATGTATCAGCAATTAAATTATTATTATACATCATCAGCAAAAGGATTGGGTAAGATAATTAAATAGTTTAAAGGCTATTGCTTCATTTACTATAAACTCTTGCAGCAGCAGAGAGCAGGAACTGACATGCCAAAGTTTATTTTTAATCCTTCATACCCGCCGCAGCAGGTGTCAGTGGTTCCTCCTCTTCCTCCTCTGCTTTCATCTCTACTTCTTGGCATTTCTGAAACAGCACAGCAGCACTGGAGGAGTCTGACTCTCTGTTGACAAGAGGAAAACTGCCCTCAGGTTGTTTGGATGGGGAGGCAGAGGACAGGACGCTCTGGGCTTTGCGAGACCTAACAAACTCCACTAGTCTTGGGTCTGGGAAGCAGAAATAATCGCGTTATACACTGTGGTGCAAACAAAAATGATGTGCTCTGCTGTTCTAATGTACTTTACGTCACCATTTACTGTACAATGTCAGTAAATTATTGACTATCATGTAGACAAAGTCTCTGCCTACCAAGCTGAGATAACAGTTTCTTCTGCTCCTCTATTATGTCAGACTGAGACATCGCCTGGAGTTTGGCCTGGTTCTCCCTGTGGATCCTCATGGTCTCTCCTGAGCTATCTGGGCCTGCAAGTCCCTGGCCAGAGATCAAACTGGGACCTGAGACTGCAGTCAGTTCTAGTGAATGTAGAGGAACAACAAGACAAAAAAAAAGGGGAATACAAAATTTCAAGACATCTGCGTTTGGTAACTAGACTCTGTTCTCAATAATTAGAGCTTATGATCACCTGCAGTATTACACTCATCTGTATCCATGATTGTCTCAGGGCCCAGGTTCTGTTCTCTGTGTTCGGGTGTCTGAGCAGTTTCAGGTGCATAGTTCAAAGGTGCCTTCCCTTCCTTAAGTCTCTGAGCAGCAATTTGACGAGCAAAGATACTCTTCTTTCCACCATTTAACGACAGAGGCACCTAGGTGTAAAGAGAAATTAACTTTGAATATTAAAATACATATGAACATATTCCCCTTTTACACATTCCTAAATAAATGCACTGTAAAATACCAGCAGTACTAATATTAAATCAAATTTATTAATTGTATGTGTTATTTATATCACACATTTGTACCTGATTGTTGATTTCTGAGCGGTGCAGTACTTTGGGGAAAGCCATGCCTGTAAATGCAGGTAGAGACACTGGAGTGGAGCTGGTATCTCTCTCCTTAAAATAAAGACTAATGTTAGTTATTCATTTATACAGTTCGTTTATACAGAAAAGAAGCGAATGCATACAGTGCTTCATTACTTATTCACAGCGGAACTTTGATTTTACAAATGGCACTTACAACAATCCTGGAGAGAACAGCACTGATATGAATGTCCTGTCTGTCCAGCCTCTCTTCAGCGTCCTCGTCCTCAAACGTGACACGACTGCCTTTAAAGCGAGACTTCTTCGGAGGGGCTGGCGTCAGAGATGGGAGTTGGTCTGGTAAATCTAACGAAAACATAAAAATTAAAATAGGAATGTAATTTCTGTATTAAATAAACTTACTGATGCATTGCTCCAGATTGTTGTCACCTGTAACTTATACAGTAAAAATATGACATAAACAGACAGACATAACTTTACCTTCTATGGTGACCACATCCCTTTGACTCCCTTCATTCTCTCTGTTTTGTTCACCTCCTTCTCCTCTCCTCTTGTCAGGTCTGCGGACCACATTTGCAGCTGAGGGAGCACCGGAGATCAGAAACTGTTCCTGCTCTCTCAAGAGGTCTGCCTCTGAGTCAGTTGGCTTGGGACGTCGCAACATCCCTTTGAATGACACAAGATGTTCATGAAACTATGTCAATAACACTGCCATAACCATATATATTTCTCTTTTCATTTGCGTCTCCCCATACTTCAACTTGAACCAATTTGTCAAATATTCAAGCTGAACTCTGGTTCATCACATTGAGCTGATATCATCCTAATGTGAATTCAATATAATCTAACACCTGTCTGAACAAGGTTAGCATGGCTTTATTTTATTGCTAACTGATTCATTCATCAGTGTAAGGGAGGACATAACGCGGAAACTAAACTAAGCATACAAATAAATAACCAAAATCTAACGTTAGCTTATGTTAAATGTAAGTTAACCTCTTGCACACGCAGTGAAGTTTACATCCGACACGCACCGGGGAAGGATGTACGTACAGCTAGCATTAGCTTAATCTTAGCTTAAAATCTTAAACCTCACTAAGTATAAGCTACAATTATCCAGAACAACCCCTAACAGTATCTACACAATGCTTTGATCTTTGCTGTTAAATTAAATTAATTAAAATCGAGTTAGCTAACCTTTAATTTATTGCTGGATCCGTTATTACTACACTCTGTACAGCCGGATCAACGTAGACCACACGGAAGATTTTTAATGTGACACCATATTTCACTTTCAAAATAAAAGCACTGCCAGCTGTAAAGGAAGGCGTATCGACTTTTACCTTCTCGCAAGAATTATTAAGCACATTTGAGACTTAGAAGGAATACAGTATTTATTTGATTTAATATCGAATATTTAACGCATTCTCGTTGTTTTATGTCGCGGGACACCTTGGATTTACATGGTACCTTCATCTAGCTTTAACCTTCCTCCATCCTTCAGGACGCTGACACACCAGCAACTGGACGGACATAGTGCAGTGATGCTTCTTTATGATATATGGTTTTATTAGGTGATTTGCAACCTTCGCTAACTGCATCATGGTCAACCTCTGCTGTCTGTGCTGCGGTGAAATCCCTCAACCCCGCCCCCCTCCGTCCGACCAGTTGGGAGGACCACCGCGGGATCCCCGCTCCATGCAGCAGCAGCCGCAGCCTGCTGGCTCCGGCCCAGACGCTGTGTGGCTGAAGAGGGCACAAAAAGGGGATGCGAACGGAGGGACAGTTAGAAGAGAGCAAGTGAATAAAAAGATGTGATCTTATCAATTGTCTGGGACATGCAAAAAGTGCAGCATGATTTCTACTGATCTGGACTCTGGGGAGGACGCGGCGGCCAGTGCTCCCAGTGATGCTGAGAGAGAGGAGCAGGTGGAGGTGGAGGAGGAGGAGGCGGACGACGACTCAGCAGCTGAGAGTGATGTCCTGGAGGAGGTAGGTGTAGTCTTGGACAGCCTGCGTTATCTTAATAACTTTAATAAAAACCTTGAAAACGAAAAATCATCTGGGAATAGATCAATGAAATACTTTTTTGAAAAGTATAGGAAATAACAGAAGTTATGAATCATGTCTTTGTCGTGCCATACAAGTAACATCATTAATCAAAGATGAATCTGAATTTAAAACTCACTGATTTTTTCTTATTCTCACTGGAGAATACAATACTTATTCTTCAGCATCCTGCGTGTCATTACAGTGAAGCGGTTTCCACCTGCAGGCAAACAGCATTTCTTCTTGCTTAAGTGTCAGTAGTCACTTTGACATTGTACGAGGTACTCCAACTGACAAACTCATATATTTTACTCTAAATTGAGATGTTAAGCCAGCAAACTTTTTTTTTTATTTTCAAAACCAGTGTAAGTGTTGATCAGTCCTTTAAGTTGCCATGCTGGTGTATGCATTTGCTCCACCATCTTTACTGTCATTGAGCAATTACTGTGATTCCATCTGGGGAATTGGCTGTGTGCAGCCAGCCATGCTCAGAGAGTAAAATGACAGGGTCTGTTTTCAGATGCATTGTCCATGAAAGTATTTAAAGGGGCATTTTTGCAAAACATTGCTCCATCACATCCAAACATCACTGACTTTTTACGGACAGTGAGAACATTCTGTGCATAGTCTAATATCTAGAGTCAGGCGATTTGATTACTGAAAAGCCCATCCTCTCTAGCAGATGTAATGAATCCCTGTTTGCTCCATAAATAACTGAGGTGGAACCAGTAAGGCGACATCCCCACCCCTGTGTCTGTGCAGTAATGGATGGCTAGTTGTCAGCATAAATCCTTTCACTCCATAAAACACCAGAGGTCTACAACAATACAGGATCTCATGAGGAGGAATGTCACCACAAAAACAGGCAAAAGGAAAAGACAAAAAGTACCATAAAGTTGTTCAGAAATTGTGATAAATAGATTATAGAGACATATACATTACTGTTAAATTAAATTGCAGTATTGCAAATGTGAGCATTTTGCAACTGATACAGTTTATAATTAATTATTACTTAAATAAGTAACTAGTAATTGTAGCTGTAGCTGAGTAAAAAGAAGATTTTCATTTGATATGTGGTAGAGTAGAAGTACAGTGTAGAATAGCATGAAATGAAATATCCTACAGCCAACTTCCTGTGCTTCCTGTATGTATCTGCTGTGTTTAAGTGCATGAATATGCATATGTGTCCTTTTGGACTGCAACTAATGATTATTTTATGCCCATTTAATTTGCTCAGTGTTTTGACTACTTATCAATTTGTAGAATATGAAAACATAGTGAAAAGTACCAAGTGTCCAAGCCCAAGGTGAATTGTTCAAATTGCTTGTTTTTACAGTCCATAAACCTAAAGTTTTTTCACATAGTAACATTTCATAGAGAATTTGATAATTGCTGTCAATTCTTTCTTTTTTTTGCCAATTAATTAATCAGGTAATTGAGCACTGGTGATGTTTTTTTCTGCTGTGGTTGGAGCAACTTTTCTATTCAAGGTACATATGAGGGTCTATTTAAAGTTTCATTCCATATTGTCATAAATATCTTGATTTCTAACTGGTTTTTAGTATCTAAGGGTTTTAGGACTTAATACCTTCACCCTTATGCAATATAAATGAGATTAATTTCAGATATAGATGATATAGATGAGTCAAAACAAATCATTTAATATTGTCTGTCAGCTGCATTGACACACAGCCTCAGGGACACTACATTAACTGAATTCCACGGAACCTCCTTTACTTTAATTTATTTGCGCTTAGGCATGGAAAAGCCTGAGAATTTATAGTGCAGCCACGATCATTTGCATTTCTACTGCAAGTCACGATATCGCTGGCATGTTTCAGAGCTTCATTGCTTTAAGTGCCTTTTCCTCATTAGTCTCTCTCTCTCTCCCTCTCACTGCAGCAGCGTCCAGTGAAGCAGTCCCTGGGTGCTTGTGTCTGCCGGGAGTCCCACTGGCGCTGCCTGGTGCTCTCTCTTCTCATGTACAGCTGCCTGGGTGCAGTGGCCTGGTGTCAGCTGACCCGAGTCACCAAGATCAGCTTCAACTCTGCCCTCACCTCCTCCTTCACAGCTTCCTTCACCTCCTCCCTGCGGGGGGTCTCTGGGATGGGTGTCGGAGGACACTCAATGATCTACCACGACAGTCCCTGCTCTGATGGCTACATCTACATCCCTCTGGCCTTCCTGCTCATGCTCTACGTGTTATACATGGTGGAGTGCTGGCACTGCAGAGCCCGGAGCAAGCTGCAGTGCAAAGCAGATGTAGACAGTGTATATGAACGTGTGCTGCGGATGCGGCAGGCCCAGCCCTGCATATGGTGGAAGGCTATCAGCTACCACTTTGTCAGACGGACTCGGCAAGTTACTCGATACCGTAACGGGGATGCCTACACCACCACGCAGGTGTACCACGAGAGAGTGAACACGCATGTGGCCGAAGGTGAGTTTGACTTCGGCCACTGTGGGATGAAAGATGTGTCACGTGAACTTAGAGGTTTGGAGGAACATTCAGCAACTCGCCTGCGCTTCACCAAGTGTTTCAGCTTCACCGAGGCCGGTCCAGAAAATGATTACCTCAACCAGAGAGCCAGGTTCTTCTCTGAAATTGAGGGTTTGGATGATTATATGGAGGCCAGGGAAGGGATGCAGCTGAAGAATGTGGACTTCAGAGAAAACCTGATAGCCTACATAGACCCAGATAGGATGCCCTGGTACAATTCCCAGGTTGCCTTCTGGCTCGCAGCTCTGCTCATGCTGTCCTGGCCTCTGAGAGTGCTCATTGAGTACCGTACTGCTTATGTGCACTACCGCATAGAGAAACTATTTGGGTTAGAGTACAGCCACAGCAGCCCTTCTTCTCTGGATGGAGACAGGCCTGTGGGGAACAATGCAGGTTGTGTTATTCCAAGAGTAGACACACTGGACAGCACTGAAATGGAGTGGCACATACGTTGTAACCACCAGGTGATTCCCAGCTACTCCGAGGCCATGCTGATAAACATGAGCACTGCAGACTCCAACTCATTACAAGACACTGAATACACCTCCTCGTCAAACTGCTTCCTGTTGGACAGTAGCCAGACCCCTCAGAACTATGGTGCTGTCCAAAGCCCGGCTGACTGTGAGCAATGCAGTGAGCAAACTGGACGAGGAGATGAAGGAGGCAGGAGGAGGACTATCACCAGCTCCAGCTGTTCCTCCATCTTCTCTTGCAGGGGAGGGCTGTTCCACTCCCACCCCTCCTCGGACACGTCTCGCTTCTCTCTTTGCCGCATGTATGGATCCCATCGCACCGTGGCTCTGTGGAGGAGCCGCAGCAGCAACCTGACAGAGCCCTGCTGCATGGACGAGCAGTGCTGCGGGTCCGACTCCAGCCAGCTGGCTCTCAGTGACAGTCCACCCACTTACAGAGATGCTCGGTTCTTCCCAGTTCTCATTGTGCATCGGCCTGAGGGCTGTGGCAGAGAGGATAGGAGGGATGTGAGGCGTTATTATATACGGCGAGGGTCATCATGTGTGGAAACGTCACTGTAAAAAAGAAGAGACTCACTGATAAATCAAGATTAATTAGGAATAAGGCAATGTTATTGTTAGTAATAAAAAATGGTAAATATGAAGTGAAAGAAGCTAAAATATGGTTTTCTATTTTTGAACACAGTCACCAAAAGGTCATATTGAATTGCACGTCTATAAAACAAACAGCTGCAGATGTGGGTAGTCAGACATTTTTAAATTCTCATCATGCATCATATGTGGATGTGACACTCTGACATCCACACAAGTACTGTATTAGTTTAGAATAACTGTCAAATCTGGTAAAATGGTGCTTATCTGTCTTTAGTACATGACTCAGTGCAATGTCAGCATCCCACTGTTTTCACCAGTTTCTACATTGATCTAGTATGTGTGTGAAGTACATCATGTGTAAGGACTTCCTGATAATTGGCCCATTTAGAGGCATCTGTAAGAATAATACAAAAAAAGAAAATTGCATGTTGTTACCAAAGGTATCGTCTGTTACTTTATTACTGGACAGCAAGGCGGAGCCAAAAACACGAGGATTCTGTTTTTTGTTTTTATTGTTATTTTATTGAAATCTCCAAATCAATAATGAGACATACGCTAAGTGAAAGAAGTGAATGTTAAAATTCAGAGCGAGGTATCTGAAGGATCACTGCATACAAGTATTACATTAATCAAGTGACTAGGGTACAGTATGATAATCAGTTTATGTGAACAACAAAATATCCACAAATACACTTTAAAACTTTAGACTTTATGTATTGTATCATTATCTCTGCTAAGAAAACAAAGAAAATGTTTAGGTATAAATGAGAAAAAAAGATTTTAAGGACATAAAAGTTGGGGGGGGGGTGCAGCTGGAGGGGCAAGACCCACCTGTAGATCTGCCCCTGGTGTTATGTGGTATTATTGTTAATGTTACTGTACTCTTAGCTCCACTTTAAAAAGCAGCTGGCCAGCACGTTTTAAACATTATGGACTGTTTATAACAATGCATCATATTTCATGTATGCAAAAACTAAGAAATGAGGGTTTGGGTTTTGGGCAAGTCTTCCTATCTGCTGACCAATAGATGTCACAGTTTAATTTACGGTATGCTTATGCATTATAAGGACAAATTGTGACTGTGTTGTAAATGTGATTTTAAATGTTTTCATACCTCCATCCATCCATCCATCCATCCAATTTAGCAGGGATATTAACCCATCAACTGAGTTGCAAATTGTTTGGCAAATGTCTTCATGATTTGCAAAAATGTTTTTTATTATAGTAAGGAGGACTGCGCATGTGAGCCCAAGTGGTCTTTGTTCTCATCTGTCTGTTTCAGTTTAGTTTATTTGACACAACGAGAGCAGGGGCCCCGGTCACACTTGGCGAAAAATAACTGAGTAAATTTATCCAAGCACTGTACACTTTGAATGTACTTAAGTAATACTGATTGACTAGTACTTCATACATCTTCTTCACTAAATCTGAGATATAGTAATTTTTACTCCACTACAGTTTTTTACAGTTACAGTTAGTACTAACTTTTCAGGCTAAGATTTTACATTTAAAAACGTATCGGTATAGAAATTACAGCACCTTGGTAAAGAATAAACCAGTGGTTCTTTTTTGTTTAAGAACAACAGTAAAGCAGACTATAGTTGAGACATCTTTTCATTTTTCAGATGTTTATATTTATGAGTCTTTCACAGCTCCACCAAAGATGGATAATTTTTTTTGGATTACAATGGCTGGCTTCCTGCAAAGCACAGAAATGTAGTTAATAATATTAGTATTAAAAATTAAATACTAAGTAAATTAAATTAATGAGATAGTATTTTTGCTCAAGTAAGTAAGTAAGTAGTTATATTTACATTGTGATATTGGCACTTTTACTTAGGTAAAGAATCAGAGTACATATTTAAAACGTAAAACGTGTGTATGCGATAATGTACAGTATATATAAGCTATACTACTTATACAGTATATCATATAACCTCGTTTTTATAAGTACACAGACATAACTTCTTCCAATCTTGTGTCCTTAGATTTTGTCTAAAAATAAATCACTTGCGTAGCCTACTGTGCTCATACAAGTGAAGTACCCGTACTTTGCTCAGTATACCCATTTTATGCTATTTTTCAGGCTATTTATACTCTATGACACTTTAAATGGAAATATGTAACTTTTTACTAATACGTTTATTTACATGTATGTTACTTTTCACATAAAAATTTAACATTTATAAATATGATACATGTATAAAATATGACACAGGCCTATACTATTTATCTAGTTAAACTATAATAGTATAATAGTATGACACTCTAAAAGAAGTTGCTATGCTAAATGAGCACCTTAACTTTTTCTACTTTAGGTACTCCAAATACTACTAATACTAATACTTTTTCTTAACATTCAATTCAGAACTTTTATTTAAGCCACATAATGGAACATTTTTAAACTGTAGTACTTCTGGTTTTGCTCATGTACAGTATACAGAAATACATATATACTTATATAGAGTCTATGGTTCTTTTCTTAGGTTAATGATCTGAATTCTTCATGAGAAGAAGTGTCCAGTATTGACATTTTTTGCAGACAGACGTAACCGTGGCACGTATTTCATACTCGTTTATTAAAAGGAATTTGACGCATGACAGGGGTCCGTCCCTCTCCCGTCCAATCAGCGCTCGAATTTAGTTAACGCCCGCCCATAGACGTCACTTCCCACGCGCGCGGGATCGTGCTAACGACAGCTAACCGCCCAGCTAGTTGACAACAGAAAACTATCAGCGAACTCCGCGATTTACTAAGATACTGAAAGGAAAACCGTATTTATTCTCGAAAGTGTTAGTATTCCCGCTGTAGATCGTGTGTAGTGTCTTCGACATGCAGTTATAGCCCTGGTGAGAGAGAGGGCTGGTGTGTTGTTGACATCCAGGACGAGCACGGATGTGTGTTGTGACACCAGCCCCAGCTCGTAAGTTGCTAGCTAACGATACTTTTCCGCGGAAGTTTTCATCTGTTATGCATTTAAAGCCTCAGCTCAGTCTGACTCGGCATTAAGCTGGACTTCAGTCTTTAGTGTTCCGCTACGATGAAGCTGCAGTGTGATGTCGAGGTGGTGAATCGGATGCTCCCCACGTTTGGGATGAAAAGTCGGGGCAAAGGCACGAGAGCGGTGCTCTCCATCGGGAAGCATTTGGACAAGACAAGTCAGCGCAGCAACATCTACATGATGATCTGCACAGCGAAAGACAGAGCTGGATCAAAGTACAAGGTTTGTGTGGGATGTGTTGTTATTGTTGCTGTTTTTTTCTGTTCTACATTAGCTAACTGATTTTCACAGTTTTCTATATTTAGTTTACCCAAATTTAGCTTAAATAATCTTATATGTTCCTCAGTGTTTCTGAGCGAGGAAATGGCTGCAAACAGTAAAGAAACAATACCCTTCAAACTTAAAGACTCTATTTAATGTAGTTTAATTAAACGTCCAATGCAGTGTATTCAATTGTCATTTTAAGGGTAGATTCAGTAATCATTTTTCTTCACTTTTATAGACTGTCATTTCATCAGATTTAAAGCGTCACTATAAAGTTGGTCTAAACCAGCTGGGTGACGTTCAGTAAACCCTCAGTATTCCTGTTTAAACTTGTTAAAAGAGTGAATCACTCACTTCCTGATCTTAATGTTGTGACGTGTATTCACACTTAATAACTTTCTCTTGCAGCTGAAAGACAACATAGAGAAGTTCTTCACGTGGTTTGTGGAGGAAGGCAAGGCCACTGTGAGATTAAAGGAACCTGCTGTGGATATTTGTTTGAGCAAGGTATGAGATCCAGCATAATATAACTACACACTACACTACATTACGTTTAAGGAATGTGATTTTAAAGTTTAAGCTGTTGCAGCTTCAGACTCATATCCTCAAAGAAATTATCACGGATGATTCAGAATTACAGTATTGGGCCTTGTGTTGATATGTACACATGTTTACAGTGGTGTTTACTCTGCCCAGGTTTAGTTAGGTTGTCCATTCACTGATTAATCATCCAGACTCACCACACACAGCTGTTTTGACTGCAGCTGATGCCCAGCAGACATCGTAACAGAATCATTGTTTCCAGTTGCTGTAAAGCTTTTCTGGTTGGTGCAGCAGTGACCTTTTGCCCAGATTCTAACATGTCACATTGTTAGAAACATACTCACACACAGTATTCAGACCCTGCCATGTTTTGCACACTTTAATGCTCTGAAAATTTAATTCGAAATGGAAAACACTGTAATTTTCCCATAATGACAAATAAAAAATAGATTTCTTTCATAAAAAATTAGATTAACAACACAGTACTAAACCCCATTCAGTAAGGCAGAAAACACAAGTTCTGTTATTGTGAGAAATGTGTAAACTAAACTCTAAATAACCTACAAGGCCACAAACACTATGATTTCATCAACAAAAACTATTGCATATACATACAACATAACAACATAAATCTAAGTCAACATTTCTTTAGGATATTTTGTAAATTTATAATTTTTGATTTGTTACTTGTATAAATGTCCATCCCATTGTGTCTAATCCCTGTACTTGATTTTCTGAGTCACTCACATTTTTAATCCCAAAAGCAAAAAGTTCATTGTGTTCATTTAAGTGTGTCAAGGTATTTTAGGCCAGCAAATTTAGTTTAGATATTTCTAGGAATCCGGTCATACACAATGACTGCAGAAGAAACTGTCAGTCTCACATCACCTGTAACTTTATGTATTTATAGGCTGATGCAAATAGCTTGAAGAACTTTCTCTCAGCTGCTCGTTTGGCAGACAAAGGAAGTGACACAAGCAGCCTTCCCCTCTCCACACTAACTCCTGTTCGTGCCAGGGATGTAGAGCAACCAAAGAAGAAACTGACCATTGTCTCCAAGAAGGACTACCCCCTCACCTCCAACTTCCCCTACTCTCTGGAGCAGCTACAGGTCTCCTACTGTAAACTGTCACGTGTGGACATGAGGATGTTGTCCCTCAAAGGTAGTCAACTGGGTTGTTGGCTAAATGCTGAAAATTATATATTGGCCATTAGTGCTTGATTTACACTGTATTTCTGCCCTTTGCTCTGATGCTTTGACAAGTGTAAGGTTTGACATGGTTAAATAGTGAATTCACCAAATTTACACATTTGGGTCAATTTACTTGTCATAAAGAGTCCTACTCAGCCTTTCCGAGTAGTTAGTAGTATAATATCTTTTGTGAGTGTGGAGGGAGCTTTTACAAAGATTGTGAAAATAACTCTTGCTTCCAATTTGATCTAAGTGGTGGTATTTTTTCATTGATTTTGCAGCCCTCCGTAAGCTGGACCTCAGCAACAACCACATCAAGAAACTCCCTGCCACCATTGGTGACCTCAGCTGCCTGTCTGAGCTCATCCTCCACAACAACCACCTAGAATCCTTCAGTGAGGCTCTCTGTCTGTCCACCCTGCAGCGGACCCTCCAGCTCTTGGACCTCAGCCAGAATCGACTGCAGTCCCTGCCCGCTCAGTTCTGCCACCTCAGAGAACTAGTGAACCTCAAACTGGACGACAACGAGCTTGTTTATTTCCCATTCCACATAGGCCGACTCTCGAAGTTGAGGTTCCTGTCAGCGGCACATAACCAACTGACTGTGCTGCCCAGTGACTTCCGTAAACTGAGTTTGGAGAACCTGGACTTGTTTGGAAACCCATTTTTCCAGCCCAATCCTTTGGACCACACAATGCAGCTGACTTTCCCCCTGCCACTCCAAGAGATGGCTTCCAGAGCTGTGGCCAACCTCAGGTCAGACTTAAACAAGCTCAGTATATCATCTTTATTCTAGTCTCACTGTGGTTCACACGTTCTTACAGTTCCTTTCTGATTCACTTCACAGGATACCATACGGACCTCACATCATTCCTGCCCACTTGTGTCGGGACCTCGAATTAGCCAAGGACTGCGACTGCGGGTCTGCCTGCATCAATTTCTACATCAAGACAGCAGTCAGCATGAACCTGCACCAAGTCTCTCACACAGTGGTCCTAGTGGATGACATGGGAGGGACAGATGCTCCAGTGCAGCAGCACTTCTGCTCCCTCTCCTGCTACTCTGCATTTTTGGACAACTCCCTCCAGAGAGGAATCAGATAAGCAGGAACAAACTTTAGTTTCACTGAAAACACATCAACAGCTTGACCCACAAATTATGTGGATTTTGCAGTAGTTTGCAAGTTCTGATATAAACTGTACATCATTGATCTGATCAGACACTGACAAGAGGAACCTGCAGTGGTAGCTCGGTAGTAGATTTTTTTTGGTCATGCCTTTAAATGAAATGATAGTGTTATATTACCTGTGTTAAGACTTGTTTTTTTCTAAGCTACAAGCTTCCTGTTTTACATTTGTATTCAACTTATAGTGCACTTCCCCCATATAAAGAATCGGGTAGGAGACAAGCATAAGTACATTTACACCTGCTCCGCCTCTATCTCAAGTCACAAGTCATTTTTTTCTGTTCTTCCTTCCTCTGAGAGTGAAATCCAGGTCCCCCTACTGACCTACTTCTCCAACCCAGGGGGATAAAGAAATTAGATGGATTTCCTGAACACAGTGCCTCAGGGTCCATGACTGTCAGTTAAAGGGAGTTGGTTTTACTGTGTTAGTGACCCACAGCTTTTATATATATGTGGAATATTTAATAAAATAAAAAAAAATACTGTCCTGTCCTAAGTTTTCTATTATAGCATATTGAAATAATTCACTCAGTGTATTTTCTGTTTTGTTTGAAACAAGTGCCTGAGGAGAAAGGTGAAAGTATCAAAATATAACATTTTATATGAACTGATGACTTGAGAAACTGATACCACTTGCATTTAAAACAAATGTAACATAAAACAAAAAGGTTTGCTTTAAAAAATGACAGCTTTTCTCTGCATTTTTGCACATAGTCCTCAGTCAAGCTCATATATCAGTGTGTTTTGGAAGATAATCCCAGCAGAAGTAGAATGATCACTGATGATCTTTTCATCTCCATCTACATCAATTTCCCTTAGCACAACAGATGATTGCTTGTTCTTGTGTTCTGCAGGCAGGTCATCTTCATCTGTGTCCCCCCTCTCCTGCTTTCTTGAGCCCATAATGCATTCCTGAGAGAAGAGGGTAGCCTTGTTGTCTGAACCTTCTGTGTTTGATTTGTATGCTTTAACTGTTTCAGGCAGTCTGTTGAATTTGTCAGCTTCTGGGGAAATGGAGCGGCCTGTGACAGTGTTGTTGGGTGAACTGGTTGTCGTAGGTGTTGTGCAAGACACAGCAGCAATTGTACAGGATTCCTCACTGGATGTGTGATTCTGAAATGCAGCATCTTCCTCCCCCTATAACAGAAAAGAGATTTAAAAATATATATAGGTAGGAAAGTATGCATAATAATAAATTATGAAATAATATAAAAAAACATATTTCCACCTTTTCAGCACAATTTTTCTCACCTTTAAAGCTGAATCAACAGTCTCTTCTGTGTTTTCAGTCTCCCTTTGGATGTCCGTTTTTGTTTTGGGCGTTGACTC
>JAUBNQ010000014.1:11098708-11111345 GCA_032353495.1 Ctenopoma kingsleyae | reverse complement strand
TTTTTTGTAATGCTTTCTTAAATTTTCATTCTCACCCACTACATTTTCCTTCCTCTCTACAATTTCCTGGACATTGCTCATCTGCCCTTTGCCTTTCTCCTGACCTCTTTCTTCTTCATCATCATCATCATCTTTGTTCACCCTTGTCTGCTGCCTTAATTCCTGGTCTTCAACTTTTCTTTCCTCCTTTTCCCTCGTCTCCTCACTTTTTGTCCCTTCCTTCTCCTTCCCACTAACCTCCTCTAACTCTCCACTTCTTTCCTGCGTCTCACCATCACTTACACTCTGAACATCACTAAAAGTGTTGGCAGGACCTATAGCAAAATCAAAAGCCTCATCAGATGGAAAAACAGGCAGTGTGACTGTCAACTGTCCTGTGTGTTTGTTGAACTTGGCCTCTCCTTTATCCTCATCCACGGGATAGGCTAAAGGCAGCTCCAGTCTGTAGGCTGGCTTCTTGGTTTCCAGCAGCAGGCTTTTCTCTTTGGCCTCCAGGCTAACATCTGCGACCGACTCCACAAGTGGCAAGTTGATAGTGACTACTATCTCTTTAGGCCGTGGGCTCTTGGTTGAGTCTCGGGAACATCTAAAGTCCTGCAGATCAATGACAGATCTATATTTTACAGTATAGTTTGGCTTCGTTGGCTCTTTGGTTTTCTGAACTTGGATCTGGAAGCTCTTGGGTTTGGAGTCACTGCTGTTTTTTGTTTCGGGTGACTGTGTATGTTTGATCTCCGAGGGTGTAGTAGGTCTCTTTTTATCTGGGTATGGGAAGGCGAGAGGGTCAGGCTTCTCTGAGGGCTCCTTGGCTTTGTATCCAGGTATAGGTTTTCGGATGACACAAGGCTGAGGAGTGCCCTTGTACTTGGTATTCATCTCTCTCATGTTGTTTTCATCCAGAGTCACGTTAAAAGCATTCTGAATTCCCTGAATGGACGTTTTTTCCACCATATCCATAAATTTCTTGTTTTTGCTTGCTATGTGGAGAGTGTCAGGGTGGAAAATAACATCGTAGATCATGAATTTGTTACCTTTTGGATCTGCATCTTGTCTCCCGGGGTGCAGACTATGAGGCAAAGACCAGCACTGCCCTCTGCGGCCATCTTCCGATACACCGTACTTAAATTCAGGCTTTCCAACTTTATCACTACCACAGATATTGATAAAACCCTTCTGCTTGCCGTTCACACTTGTCTTGAGAGACCTAAATGGTTTCGGGTGAATAAACTCGATGCTGTTTCCTCTCTCCAGCTCCAAAAGTTTGATCTCCTCTTCATACCTTTTCTTATTCTCGGGGTCTGATATTTCTTGGGCGTAATCGCGCAGCATTTCTCTGAATTTTTCGTCTTTGAAAGCTTTTCTGAATTTATCAATTTCGTCCGCTGTCAGATTTAATTCGCTCAGTTTTTCTCCGACCTCCATGCTGAAGATTGCCACCTAGCTTTGGTGAACTAAGCGCTCAAAACAAAAACTTCAGCGGTAACCTAGAGTTAAATTTAAATGCACACTGTTACAGACTGCTGGCACTAAACCGAAAAATGCGCGTTTTACACCGTTTTATGTCAATTAATTATTCTTTTTGCTCGTATTGTACGACCAAAAACTCCAAACGATCCGTCCAATTTGTATTGATGTAACCATGGCAACATATGGATCGTTGGTGCAACAAGGAAACCCCTCCGCCGAGAAACATTTTCTTGGAGTGCTTCCTAGTTATTTAATTACAGGATTTCATCCCAGATTTAATATTGAAAAATACACACAATACACAAAAGATGACTCATTTACAAATATGTATTAAATAATATGAAAAGTTGGGGAGATATAATCGATGTATAATCATAGTACTGTTGATAATTATTCATATTTACGTTGTTTGTCATGTCATCATTTTCCCAAATATGACAAATAATTGCATTTTATAGTACAACGAACAATACATTCACAGAGACTCCCAGCGGCAACGCTCCGTCCAATTTGTATTGATGTAACGCTAGCAACATATGGATCCTTCGTGCAACAAGGAAACCCCTCCGCCGAGAAACATTTTCTTGGAGTGCTTCCTAGTGGTTTAGGTTAATCAAAGGGTATGAATATTTAGGATAGGGTATGTAAATTAAGAAATGTCCCAATTGCAAAATATCTAAACTGTATTTTTACTTTGTCCTTGCATTATTTAATTTACACACAACTAAATATAACCAATTTAAGAGACATCACCAACTAATTAATAAATGTTTAATTCCATGCACAAAATTATTTAATTACAGGATTCTTCACTTAATTAACCTATGAGTTAACAACAAACAATCTAACAAATTACATTAATGATATTTTGTCATACACATTTATTATTGAGCAGTTTGTTTCATATACAACCAACAATGATTAATTAAGATTTGTTACACAAATATGCACTTTAAAATGAAAAGAGGAAAATGCCAACAAATCCTGCAGCAAATAATTCCACCATGTCACCAAAACACACTCATAATCAATGTATATCTTATTTTATTTTGTTATATTTTTATTACACTTAGAAATATTACAAAGATGTGAAGGCAATGACATTTTCAATGGCTTAAAAGCTCGCTGTTATTATTATTTATACAACAACTATGTGGTGATTAAACTAGAATGTTTCCATACACGTAAATATGGGTTTTGGCAAGGACTAACAAAAATGTATACAACCTACTTTCACGTTTAGGCTTTTAACACCAAACGAGAAGTGCATTAGTGTCAGATATGTTTCTCTGTAATGAACCAAAGACTGTTTATGGTACAGGCAATGAAAGCTATCTACTAGTAAACACTTGCAATCAGTGACATTTTACTAGCAGTAGATGTCGCTGGAGACCACCGCTCAAGTGGACACTGCCGGTGCGTGTTGTATGTCGGTCAGTAAGGCAAAGGGGCGGGTATGCATGGAAGAAAGTTGATTGGTCGCACCCCCAGCAGTTCATATTTCTCCCTGTCTGATTGGAAGGACTGTGTTGTTACTAGGTGTAGGACCACTGATTATGAATGTGTGTATGAGAAAGACGATTGGAGCGTTACTTGAGAGCTGGACTTGGTCTATCGGCGTCTTAATACTTCATTGTTTACATTATACAACTTTTATTTCCATCCATCCAGCTGCTCCTCCATAGCCAACGCATTTTCCGAGGCTCGGAAGTCTCTGAACACTGGTTGTTGATGACTGGTGGAATACTTTGAAATGATGCATTATGCAAGAACCGCACAGCCTCACCACCTGCGTGTTCAGAGCTGAATGGGCTGAAATGTGTTAAATACAAGCCAAACAAATCTTTGTTTTTGTCTGCTCTGACTCAACAGGCATTCTGGCTCTGAGCTAATGAACGGGACATAATGTTCCCAGATGGTCTCACCAAAAGAACTTTTATGACATCAAAAATATTCATTGACCCAGCAGGAAGCGACCCACAGGCTAGTCAGCACATGAGGAAGAACATGAGTTTCAGCTGACCAAAAGAGAGTAGGTTGTGGGGAACAGTCACAGTGTGACGCACACAGGATGTGGGCAGGCACTCACAGACAGCCTACTTCATCCCAGATTTAATATTGAAAAATACACACAATACACAAAGGATGACTCATTTAATCTTTTCTTTAATTACAAATATGTATTAAATAATATGAAAAGTTAGGGAGATATAATCGATGTATAATCATAGTACTGTTGATTATTATTCATATTTACATTGTTTGTCACGTCATCATTTTCCCAAATATGACAAATAATTGCATTTTATAGTACAACAAACAATACATTCACAGAGACATATATATTAGTATTAATACAAACAAAAAAAGTGTTGTAAGAGGCGTGGGGAAGTTAAAATGTATAAGACAGACAACATACAAAGGCTTTGGCAAGAGTGTATACATAGTATAAATGATACTGAAGTAAACAAAGGAATCCTTGAGAGAGAGAAAATGTACAAATGAGCAGTGGAGAGAAAAAACAAGAGTCCAGTGCATGTTTTTCTTTCATTCCCATGAGTAAAAGAGCAGCAGCCTATTGTGCTTGGCTATTCCTTATGTCCCTGTGGCATCTTGGGAGTGGGTAGGATGGCAGTGTTCACTGTCTACTTTGAGCTGGCAGGTACCAGCATGCTTAGTGTGGCAAGTCCTGGTTTTGACTGAGGTGTTTTGCCAGCAGCCATTTTGTTCAGGCTCCGAACATCAGCCTGCCAGGAGGGAATCTTCTTTGTGGTCATGTGGCGGCGGGCATGTTTGGTGAGGTGATCACTGCGCATGAATCGCCGGTCACACACGGGACAGACAAATTTTTTCTCACCGGTATGTGTTCGCCGGTGACGGGAAAGCTCGTCAGAGCGGGCAAACCTCTTATCACAGCCATCCCAGCTGCAGCTGAAAGGCTTTTCACCTAAGAGTGGGAAGAAGAGAAAAACAGGAAAAGTAGGGAGTAAGCAAGTGAGTCACAATGCAGTCATAAAAACTTGTTTTACACAAAACAATGAGCTCACTCTCTTCCCATCAAGGATAACAAGGCCAAGGAAAGAATGTTTTACTAACAGGATATAATACTCATGTCTGGTAGTCAAACTGTCTTACACATCCTCATGAGTTTCAATCAAACTGAACTCTCCTGTAAATGCTCACCTGTGTGTGTTCGAAGGTGAGCCTTGAGGTGTGAGCTTTTGAAGTATGTCTTCCTGCAGCCTGCAAAGTTGCAGACATAATTTCTTCTGCGAGAAAAGTCGATTTTTGCAGCTGTTGTGCTTCCGCTGGGCCCCGCTGGCATGTAGACAGGGGCTGGTGCCAGAGGTAGCAGCTTGGTATTGCCCAGGGTCATGACAGTCTGTGGGCAGTGAGAGGCCTGAGACACTGAGGACTGAGGGACAACTAGCATCACTGTACCCTGTGGTACCGCAGACCCAACAATGAGGGACTGCTGGACAGGGGCAGTGTTGGCTGAAGTGGGATGGGGGAGTATGGACGTGGTCGTGGTACAAATCCCAGTACTGGATGTTGGAAGTGTGTTGGGGATGAACGCTGAGATTATCCCCGGTTGGCTGCTTACAGGGAACATGTGGCAGATGATTTGAGGGCTGTTGATTGGAGGAGAAGACAGAGTTGTGGGAACAGGGTGAGTGGGTGGGCTGTTTTGCTGTTGGGTGACAGGAGTGGAGGTGGAGATGCTGTCTAAAATGTTTGAGGGACTGGGCTGCTGTTCTGGTTTTGGTGTTGTGAGAGGAGCAGGAGATGGAGGTGTGATCATCTGCTCAGTCTTTGTCATGTGTTGCTGCTGCTGCTGTTGTTTCTGGCATACTGTTGTAGCCGTTACTGTTTCTCTCGTTTTCTCTGATTTAGGGGCCATTGGAATGTGGTGTTGGCAGGGTAGGTTGTCTGCAGTGTGGCGGATGACGCTAGTTGCCATGGCTCTGCAGGGCTGTGGCGGAGGAGGGAGAGACAGGGTCTTTTCAGCAATAGGTGCCAAGACAGGTTGATGGAGCCCAGTTCCACAGCGTTGTGAGGACACAGACAGGCTGGAGCTTGACTGGAGGGCAGGATTAGATGTTGACGTCTCAACAAAGCTGGGGCTGTGAGGTGGAGTCATACACTAGAAAGCAAAGGGAGATATAAAGATAGAAATTTAAGTACCTTCCAACACCACTGTAATTACATGATGTGTTTCTTTCGTATTTACAAGGAACTGTGTGTGTTTGTAGTGCAAGTATCACAGGTGGCAAGGAGGTATACACAAGAATAATGATCACTGCAATAAGCTTTGACTTTTATGACCCTGCATCTCCAAAGAGAAGGCTGAACTACCTTACAGTACTGGCTTTCTCTCGGCAGCTGGAAACTTTTCTTTTGACATTAACATTGTAGGGGAAAGTCAGTTAAAAGACCTCACGGAATTAGCTGTCAGACTGGATCTTCTCTCCTCTCAGAAATGCTGCCCAACAACACATTTCTTCAAAGGCTCCTCTGTGGTCCACAAACACCACAGTTCAAGATAAGGGACCACTCATCTCTTGTACTCCCACATGACCAGAACACCGATCATGTCACCTTTGACCTTTCAAACCCTTTGACAGTCAACAGGCAACAGCCAGGAATGTGGTGGGCTACAATCACCCCACAGATAAACATCAGCTCACCATTCACACTCACCTGGGGGAACCTGTTACCCACATTAACGCTAACTTAGACATGTTAACCTTACTGTGAACTCCTGTTTGTGAGACTTAAAGAACATGCCAAAAAAGGTGGTTGTGGGTTACCAGGCATCATCACCAACGAGAATCTAGACTTGCTGTGTATGTCACATCTAAATGACACAGTCCAAAATAAACATAAAAAAAACAGTTTAGTTTTAACTTTAGCCAGAAAATGTACCAAAATGTGATATTGTTTATTCATGAAAGCCATGGGTAGCGTTATTCTGTTTATTGGAAACTCAAAATGATAACTCTGCAGTTCAAAATACAATATAAGAAATGACGTCATTGTTAGGAGAATAACATGTTCAAAAAAAGGGTCACTGAGAGCCAAGAAAGTCTCAACACGTCACCAGCTGATGAGAAGCTCTTCTCCTTTTGACCCCATGCGTACGTGAATCAGGCATACTTATTCATAACCTTCAGCTTCATATTTCTGTAATCCAGACTGTTCATCTGTGCAACACTATCCTATCAAGACGTTGTTTATTTGGACCTAACCCTGCAACATGAAAAAAATTCCCCAGGGGGCATGCAAGTATTTCACAACTTCCAATGATACTGGTTAGAGGTAAATGTAATGCACAATTTCCAAATAATTCCTCATTTTTTCCCAACATTTTTCATATGTGTTATATTTATTTATATATATTTGTTTCGTTGTAGTGTATAATGTTTGTCACCATAGTGTTAGTTTAGTGTTCTGTAATAAATGTATGTCAATCAAGTTCAACTTGTTTGTGTTTTCTTTTGTTTTGCTTGGCACTTAACCTGACGAGATCTGCACTTCTCAAACAATAATTAAGATTAAGAAGTAGCTTGCTTCCATAAAATCATAATTAGGATTAAGAACAATCAGAATTCCCATTGATCTCTCTCGTTTGGCCAGCAACCTCTGTTACTATACATTCTCTAATAAAAGATGTCTCACTAGACTAACAAGTTATTTACTGTAATTGTTCATTATTGCCCTTTAAGCCATCCAAGCATCATGAAGTCCTACATTTCTTTAGTGGATCATGTGGACATACAATGTGTTTAGTAAACAAAAGAGTCCAAGAGTTAACTGATAGCAGCTGATGAGTTATTTAATGTTCCGATGTGATTGCCAAAATTCCTACAACACGAAGAGGCCACGCACTTCACTGCACACCATAATTCTCAGGAATATGTTTACTACTTAGACAACATTTATTTAATCGTTTTACAGCTCTGTGTGATTTCAGTGCCAGACATACATATTAATCAATGGTCTGACCTGTCTAGAGTATGATAAGCATCTTACCAAAGAGGAGAGGAACACAAAGTCCTTTGAGGGCTCTGGAAGTTCTGGAGGCAGGAGGGAGTCACAGGAGTCTGAGGCTGGTGTGAGGGGTCTGGGCTTGCAGGGGTTTGGCCTGTTGCTGCCTAGGAAGAGGCTCTGTCCCCAAGAGCTCATACACACCAGTGCTTCAGCTGCCTCTAGATCTGTGTACTCCAAGCCAGGGGTTCCACTGAAGACAGAGTGCTCACTGTCATGCCTTCTTCTTTTTGTGTAGGACCCACAATTATCCACAGACTCAGTCTGAAAGGAACAATAAATTAATATCAGACAAATGAGGCAAAAAGTACTTCAGTAAGGCTACATCATCTCTTTATTGTAGTTATTTTCAACTTGCATACAACTCTGTGTTGATTGAACTTTGACTCAGATTTGACAATGGCAGAAATGTAAACACAAGAGGGAGATTTCCACTCTACAAACCAGAATAAAAAAAACACAGAATGAAAAACATTTCCAGTTCTCATCTGCTCAGTCATTGTTCCTGCATCTAAAGTTCCCGGGCCAAACTGCATGATGCTGCCAATGAGGGAGAGGGGGATGTTGGTGAGTACACCCCAGCACAGCACGCACTGTCTTTGGCTGGGAGCCAGGACACCTCCCATTGCCAAATATAGACCAAACTGTGACGTGCTGCCGAGATGAGCCATGTGAAATCCCCATAAAGCGGTCTTCATCACTAGGCTTATAACGTTATAACTTTTATATACATTTTCACAGCAAACAATGCACATTGCTGGTCCTCTAAAACGATTAAACGAAATTAAACTATTTTAGGACACTGACAGGCTTCCGTAAATGTTTAGATTAAAAATTTTATGTTATTTCAGATCAGATCATAAATACGTTGGTAACGTTAGGTTATTGTCTTTGAAAACTGATTAAAAAGCAGTTAGGACTCAATAAAACTGCATAGAAAATGTGTAATAAAAAACACGATTTTACAAATTAATTTTTTAAGAGTGATATGACAACAGAGTGAGATGACAACACTCGTTGGCGTAACACAAAATACTATCAATAAAAATTACATTAACACATTTAATTCTGTCCACGACATATAATGACTAACGTTATAGAAATGTCAAATCACTTAGTAAACAACTGGATGTTAACAGAACTGAAAACACATAATAAATCTTTAATTAAGCTGAAATAGGAATTTAAACATTATCTTACCCCTTGAGAGTCCATCTCTGTAAATTTTCGCGATGGCATTGAGGAATAAAATATTTCTATTTCACTTTTTTGTTGTCAAAGCCAGTGTAGAACAAAGAGACGGCGCTTGCCAGTGCTGTTGCCTGTGCTGGGGTTGGGTTGAGGTCGTTTTTTTCTCTGACTGGCTTCCTTTTCTCTCAGCTGTGTGTGTAAAACATAGGGAGGTGGAAAAAAAAAAGAAAAACAAACCTCACAACACGCACCCGCGGGTGGCAACACTCAACCAATCACAGCCGAGTGTGTGCGGAGCTGTGGCCAATAGGAAAGCAGGGAGCGCGTGAACAGTGCGTGCTCGCTGGGCGGTTGGAGGAAATAGGGTGCGTGGCCGTTGGTGGGCGTGGTCGTGAGAGTCAGCAGTGTCAGAGTAAACCCGATGAACCTCCAGCCGTTAAATTGGGCGAAAGGTCGCTCCGGTTTATGCTGCATTCGCAGGGGGTGGGAATAACCTGCTGCAAACGATCGCGGGGGTCGACGACTGATGTCATTCAATAAAATACAGAGCTTTCCCTGTCCAACATTGAACAGCAATAATTGTATAACGTGTATATTTTTAGTTATATTTAATTTATTTATTTATATTGTGTATAATTATACACATATTCTATAATTATACTTATAAAAACTATTTGGGGATATAAAGAAGAATAAAACTCTTAATATATATAAAGTCAAAATACAAAGTTTGATTTACACACACACAAGTTCCCAAGTCAGTTGGATTTGTTACACTTTGCAGAAACACTCAAGTAATATTTAAGTAGGCTAAGTTGCCATAAATAAACATGCTTCCTTGATTTGATTGCATTGCAACTGCTTGCTGCTACCAGAAAAGGTCAATATAAGGAAATCCTACAAGAGCCACTTTCAGCTTGAAAGTGATGTAGTCTGCAGCAAAGTAATGTGTGTCACCTTTCCCACAGCATGTGAATGCGGCACCGGTAAAGGATGAAGCGGGCGGGTTTCGCTCTTGTTTTGGAGCTTGTTAAGCTGTTTGTGTAGTTTCTTTTACCATTAAGAGCTCAAATTTACCTTTCTTAACACAAATGCAAAGTCACAAAGCTACAAAGTAGGTAAACGTCCTCTTAAAATCCATACTATTCAACGATGTTGACAGTAAACTAAATACCAATATATAATATATGTTTGAATAAATAGTAAAAAGTAAATCATACTTTATTGACTTGCTTGGGGAAATTTATGATTATCCCTTAAAATGTTTCCCAAGTCTCTTTGTAATTCTGGTAACTCAAGTCACCTGTGGGATTCCACCAGTTAAATTCTATACATTTTAAATAAATTAGGCAGCAATGTACCTGGTGAAGACCCTTAATTTATCTGTACCTATTTTTAATAACTTCTGTGGTAGAGGCAACCCCAGAGCTGGATATTTATACATATCTATATTTATTATTTGAACATTAGAGGTAGATTTGCAGACAAATTGACCTTAAAATCATTCAAGGTTACAGATGCACTCCATTGCTTGTCTTTGATAGAAAGCAAAGAATACTGCGATTCTTTTCCCTGATAAAAAAAAAGTTTAAACTTTATGTGTATGATCATTTATGTTGGTTGGTTTACCTGTGGATTACTGTCTACAAGATAATTCCCCCAGTTATGAATCAGGAGTCTTGACCTACATATGCTGTTACATCACCAAGTGCACTTACACAAAGGAAGAAATATGTCAGAAGTCCCAACGAACTTCTGGAAGCCATCATATGAAAAATGAACCACTTGACTGCTTTTAAAAATGTTAACTATTCAGTATAACCAAAATGTTTTGGTGAAAACAATCCGTCACATAATGACCCTAATGTGTTTTGTATGCTGTTACTGAACTTTCTTGCATATATAGGCTAGCTTTTAGAAATATGGACAAACCTCATATGGCCATACTTTAGGTTGTGTCACACTTAAACTGACACTACAGCTTTTCTGCAGCAGAAGGGAGTGTGGCAGGTGTGTTGGCCTGGCCCTAGCAGTGCCTGGCTGCTAAGAAGGCCGTGCCTTAGTATGACTCACATAAGCATGGCCTCAGGGAGCAATGTGGGTTTGGAGCCGTAGCAGCACAGTTTCTGTGCCAGCAGTTTGCGAGAAGAGAGGGGACGAGGGTGGAGTTACGGGGAAAACAAGTTAGCACACAGGCATGACAGGCAGCCAGGCCTAAGTACAGCAGCCTGTTTGTGCTATAAGTGGGGCAGTCAGCTTCAACTTAGTTAGGGAATCTGGAGGAAAGGTTACGCTGGCCCTATCTGGGCCTCCACATGCACACCTCCCCTGTCCGGCCAACTCCCCCAAACCAGGAAGACCAGAGGTGGACTCGGGAAGGGGGGAGTTGTCCAGGGTTAAATATACCACCCAGTGTCTACGTATCAGTAACAGACCCTAGGCTCTGACAAGCAGCGATAACCACTGTCATAAAGGGCAATAGTTCCCAAACCTGGTGCTTAAGGCCCACTCCCCTTTTAGTTTTCTAACTATCCCTGCCCACTGCTGATTACCTGGATCAGGTGTGTTCAGTCAGTCAGAAGCTGGAAGATATCTGAAACGAGGATGGGGTGGGGAACGGTATATTCCGTATTCTGATTGACTGAACACACCTGATGTGTTACATTCATAAAAAGTAAATTCACCCAAAATGTACAATGTTTCTTTTTATAGTTCCTATTGTTGTTTTGCTGAGAGGAGCAACATAAGGCCTTGAGTTGTATATAAATTGATATTGTTTTATTTTGTGTGCATTCATTTAAAAGCACACACTTATGTAAACTCACACTGCACACTGCAAATGATAAGTCACTTAATCATCTTAAATCACCTTACACATATCTTCACTGGAATACATGATTTCATTTAATGTACTAATCATATTTGAATTTATGTGTTAGTATGGCAAACAGGAGACAACTAAATGAAGAACAGCAACAAAAAGTGGAAATCTTTGGTGCTATAAAATCCCTCTACTGCAATACTGGTTTACCTTTTTTTATTTTGGTGGAATGCAGAGCCAAACTGGATTTTGCATTATTGTCAAAGTGTTGGATCTTATGCTTCTGAATTACTTTTTAATATTCATTTTCTCATTATTTAGTTTGACATTATTTATTTAAATGCATAAGCTAAGGCTTTTAAAATTAATCAGAACACTTTATGGGCTCACTTGAACTCATGGAAAACACTCAGTGCTCCTGTCAAATGCTCCTCCCCACCATCACTGCAATCTGGCATCTGGGTGAAAGGACACAGCAAGTAAAAAGATCCATGCAGGCTGTGTTCAAAATATCTAAAGGAGGATTGTTAATCCTTCCTTTCACTCCTCTATTTTTGCTTTTTCCTTTTTTTTTCACATCAGAACAAATACTGGACATGGACAGTAAAGAACAGAAAAACTTCTGCTGTGCTTAAGCATTAAATGTTTCATGAAGATGCATAAATAGAAAAAAACACACCCCTTTACTACAATTGGTGTTCAGAATACATTCTGCAAACATATGTACAAAGTACAGCAAAATAAAGTTGATGTCTGCAAGTACTCTTCTTGAAAACATGAAAGATAAATGTACCACATTGTCTACTACTTTGTACAGCACAGCCACGTGTGCATACAGTACCACAAACTAGCGCTAGTAAGAAAAATCTAAGAGATAAAGAGGTAAACTGGCATCTGGACTTTTGAACCCAGAGGAACCCACAATTCAATCACATGCATAGAAAGCAAAGCTTTTGCATGGTATGGTTGCAATGGTATATGTCAGTGGTTATCTAGATTTTCACTGGGGTAAATAAAAATTTTTTTTAATTTTAATGAATGTTCATTGCAATGGACGATAACCTTAATGCTGAGGTAAGCCAGTTAATAAAGAGCCTTAAATTCTTAAAG
>JAUBNQ010000014.1:11074374-11098608 GCA_032353495.1 Ctenopoma kingsleyae | reverse complement strand
AATGAATGTTCATTGCAATGGACGATAACCTTAATGCTGAGGTAAGCCAGTTAATAAAGAGCCTTAAATTCTTAAAGAATAAAAAACTAGTAAGTTTATGTGAATCTTATTGAAATAAACTGTCTTAATAGTTGGATAGTTCATAAAAACAACAAAAAATGCACTATGTAAAAATGAAATTTCCCTTAATACTTTTCTATTTTTCCTAAAACTGTCAACAAGCCTTGTACAAGCCTATGATACAAGAGCACAATCACGTGTCAGTCTGTTCTAGATAAAAATGTTTTTAGTAGTATTCCTAGTATTCCTGTATGTGATTCCATTACTATGATGAACAACGTAGCTGGAAAGGAGTCAACACAAAGAATTTTGCTCAATGAAACAACAGATTCTTGAGTATTATAGATAGTAAATATTGCCTGACAACATGACCCATCTCCTATAGTCAACTCCGCACTAAAGGAAGCTTTGTTTACCAGGCAACACGTGACTCCACCCCTCTCCAGGACTGAACAAGGATCTGGCTTCTGATTGGTCAGAATCAGATTCTATAGTCAATCTGCTGCTATGAGACTGACTCCTGTGCTGCTAACTCATCTGTTGTCCTAGCAACAGGAGGAACAGGAGGCAGGACTGAGGGCTCCCTGGAGAAGCTCCCCTGGAGACAGTCTGAATCTGAACATGTGTGATGTCTAATGATGAAGGCTTGGAGATATGTGGAATTAAATAATACACTTTGAATAAAACTCTTGTACTTGTACTGCTATATGAAGTCTTTTCAATATTAAAATCCACACACATATTAATGTCAAAATTCTGTCCTGACTATTGCTGTAAGGCCATAGTTTTAACCACTATGCCAGTGTGTACGCTGGACATTTCCTGCAGAGGACATTTTGAATGTAAAAGCAGAAGGTGGTCTTCACTCCACACAACACATGTGCAACGTTTTGTAGCACCGTGTCTATGGAAGTTTGACATAATGCGTGTGTCCTGGAAGAACAGTAAGGTCATGATGTAACAGTGTGGGTACAGTAGGTGTGTATCTATTTCTAATGTTTGAATATAATAGATGATATTTTCAGAACCTACATTTTGAATCACAGAGCTACAAAAAATGACATTTCATACTTTTATTTCATGCACACATACATATGATGACTGAATAACTTCACAGTAGGAGGGATTTTTTTGTAGTGTTTCTATAAAAATAGCCATGAATCATCCAAAAACACACTGCAAAATAATGACTCAACAGTGTGGACACAGCAGACTTTTTATCTCTGTGACTAAGAGAAATTTGAAAAAGCATATAAAGAATAACTATGGAGAACATGCACTTGCTTTGGTGTCTATTTGTTATTTGAGTACTTACATAGAACAAACCAAAAGCTATTTTAATATGAACCTTGAAGGAGATATTATCATGATACTCTATGTACAAATATTTGTCTGGACTCCAGTCTGATACCAGATATGGAACAGGATGTATCACAGAGGTAACTCAAGTAGGGTTATAGTGCTGAAGAAGGAATGTGTTTAGTTTTCTCCAGAACCAACTAGAGTTGCACATAGGATGTTTGAACAGTATTAAAGTGGGTCAATTTTTGTCTGGTCTGCCAAGGACACACTATCCTGTCATCAGAGTGTGCAATTTCACAGGGCAGAACTTTAAACTGGTGCAGCGGTAAACATCAGAAAAGTCAATGATGTTAAGATTTCAGCAACAGAGAGATTAACTATGAGTCATCTGTTTTGACTGAGTATACTGTGACCCAGTTCAACAATACGGAACAAATTTCCATATTATTTACTTTATAAAAGTGGTTTCACAGATTTGGACATAATTGAGGCTGCAGTGATGGTACAAAAACAGGCAATCATCTAGTAAGTGACATTCTTAATTTTATGGTATTTTATTTTTGCTCCATGACATGACACAACAGTGAATCAACTATCACCGCTTTATGAAAGCTGAGCTCTCAGCGTTGGGTTGATTTTTCCAAAAAAACCCAGTAATTCTACCCACAGAAATCCAAGCTGTATCATCAAAAGCACATTGTCAGCAAGGCTGAAAAGTAGTTTGATAATGAATCGTTTTCACTTTCAGTCATTAAAGCACTTTGAACAGAATGCTATAGAATGTATGAAGTTTTAGGATGGAGGAAATAAGTATAGTAGAAACAGAACTAGAATTACTGCTCAGTTGGAATCATTCCACTTCACATCACATTTTGTATAATGTTTTGATAGGCTGTTAGCAGGAAAATATGATAGGAACAAAGAAGAGAGGCCATATATGTGGGCTGTGAGTCTAGCCAATTGTGTAGAGTCAGAAGAAAAGCAGCATCTTGACACCAGCTGTGGGTTTAAATGAGGATACCTCTGAAGTGACAGAAGAAGCGGGGAGAATGAGAGACAGTGAAAAGAGGGACAGATCAGATAGCCTTGCACTTAAGTGCAACAAGCCATGGCAACGTTGGCGTGGCTGGTTGGTTAAATTATAACTAAATGAGTCTTCGAGTTTTCCTGTACCTGCACACCTGAACCTTCACACACTTTTATGATACTGCCTGCTGTTCAGCTATCATGATGTTCAACAGTCACAGGTGCTGTAGGCAGTGTCCTCTGGGCTCAGGTGCTAATGCTCATCAGTACATCATGTGTCCAGCAGCTGATAATAAACACATGAAGCATTCTCATACCTCCCATAAACGTGCACCATAAAAGAGCAAGAGAGATGTGAGTTATCTTAAAAGCTGATGAATACAGGTGGTCATGTTAACACGTTTAATCACTAAGATTACATTTCCTACAAAAGTTATTTTCTTTGTTTTCCTGTAGTTTTTATGTATATACCTATGCCTATTTATATATTTATTATTATTATTTATTTACTAATCCTACAGAAATAAAAGTCATGCTTGCAACTTTGTGAAGCTGTACTTTGGTGCTATTTGCTAACATTAGTGTGCTAACATGATTACAAAGATTATGCTAAGAGGTTGATTTTTCCTGTAGTCATTCTGCACTATAGGAGATAACATCAGTGATGTTGAACTGGGTTAGTTTATCTTAACTCAGTGTATTAGCTAAATTAGCACTGAATACAAAGTACAGCTGAGTCTGATGGAAATGTCATTATTCAACATGATTTAATAAAAGAAACAGATGGAGTTAACCACTGTCTAATGTAGCTGAGCTAAATCAAAGTACAAACTTGTCATTAGCTTCGCAGATACTTGGTCATAAAAGTATTGGATTCAAGAAATTGATGGTGCTAAATAAGAGGTTTAAGGATCACCAAAGTTGCTACCATTTATCAGAGGGAAAATCAATGTGTGTACGACTTCCTGCTAAAACCATCAACTGTTGTTGATACTTTGACACACAAATGTCAACCTCACGGTGGTGCAAGGAGAATGTCCAAGTAATCCCCAAAGTCATGAATCCATCATCTGGCAAAGATGAGTAGTTGTGCAAAAAATGTTGAGATATTTCAATGTGCACCAAAGTGGTGGACTGACCATTACTCTCTATCCCTCAAGCCAGCAAACACTAGACACTAGCTAAAAAAATCAAGTAGCCAAAAGTTTGAACAGAAAATAGGAGCCTACTATAATGAAAGGGTTTATATAGGAATTTGTGGCCAGGTTTCCGACAGAGCAGCTTCTCGGCACCAGGCTGTCCTGTCATGCCTGTTTCCTGCCCACAGGGTTGATGCCCAGACATCTGTTCCTGTGGGCAGACACAGAAAACACTTGGCACAGGTACAGGTAATCTCTGCTACAGCTTAATGCCTCAGCAGACCTAGAATTATTTAATTAAAGAAATGTATATATACACACATTTAGTAGTATATAAAAATGTCTAATCATGTGAGAAAAGTAAGAGAAAGGTATGTAAGAAAAAAGTCTCAGACGAACAAAACATCAGCTACTATGGAGCTTTTATTGGGCATGAAAAAAAAAATAAAACAAGTTAATAACATTTTGTCCCCTGATATGTAATGTTAACATAACTTCATACAAAAAGAAAGAAAAAACATTATATTATTAGGAATAATTTGGATATATATTGTAAAAAATTACCCACATCCATTCTCTTAATAAATATATACATACACAATAAGTACTGAAATACAAAAGGAGGGATGATATAAATCCTTTTTTCAGTGGATATATATATATACAGCACAATTCCATTTCAAAATCAGTTTTACCAGTTAATATGTGTTACATACTGTAGTTATTGTAGAATGTTTTTTATGAACGTGTCTGAATCTAAATATCATATTGCACTTCCAGAACAGCCATGTATAAACTGTCCTAGACATTAATTGACCTATTTCATCAACATTCAGAAAACTACTCTACAGGGGAATGGTATGTGTGTTGTAGCACTATTCACACTATATTTAGAAAAAATTTAGTACTTCCAAAGAAGCAATTTAAATTGATCTGGAGAAAAAACATATTTAAGCCATTTCATTCACAAACAATATAAATCTGTGCTAAAAAAACAAACACAATAGACATTTACAATATTCTACCCTAATTGTATAATGGTTGAAGAAGATTTTACACACTAAATACTGCCAAGTTGTTTAGTAGTAATACACTGAACCACAGGGGCTCCATCATAAGTTTCCTGTCTTCATTTTGTGGGATAAATACCCAACTTTGCAGACTGTAATCAGTGCTATGGCTTTAGGAATGAAAGGATGAATGGGCCTTCCTCATACAATTCAAATATGTGAGAAACCATGCTGGTTGCATAGCTTGAGGTTTAGCACCACCACAATCGCTCTGCACATTCTCAACAAAATTTACAAAAGTAGGCACTAAAATCTGAGGCACAACTCAGATTCTCACTAGATTCAGAACAAAGTTATTTTAACAACTAAATGTGGTCTGGTCTCTCTTGTTAATTCTCATTCACGATAAAAGTCTTAAACTTAATCAAAATGTATATAACTTACATCTCTAATTAACATGTATTAAGAGCTATTGCTTTTTAAATATTTCTTTTTGGGCTTTGTGTTTTAAAACCTGCTTGACACAACATGATTTAAGATTCAAATCAGGTCCAGGTGCATAGATACATGTGTAAACCGCTGCTCCTTTTGGCTCAATTGGTCCTCCAGCCCGCTGTTCAGGATGATCTTCACCTTCTCTGTCCAATCAGATTTCAGTGAGGGTCAGTTTGTACATGCCACCCAACTCCTCCATCGTGATCTGGAACGTGTCTTCGTTGGAGTAGTGTTTGATGATGTTGTCGTCCATGTGGACTAGAATACTGTTGTAAGACAGAGATGGGTGTTAACGTCTTACTTCATCTTCATCCCAAACAAAAACAAATTCCTTTATAAGGTTGCTTTTAGACTGTTTGTACTGCCTGCCCAGTAAATATTAGGCTACAGCCAGTTAGCATAGCATAGTCCAGACTGGACGCTAAGTGTGTTCTAAAAATAGCTAGAAATTGTTAATTGTTAAGCTCCAGAAGAAGGTGCAATTACTTTAAAGGAATCTAGGTGGGGTTTCTTTTTACCCATTTACAGCCTTTATGCTATACTAAGACAATCAATTGCTGGCTGGAGCTTCATATTTATTATACAGTTATGAGAGTAATATCAATCTTTGAGTAAAATCCAGCTTCTCTGTAAAAAAGCAATAAATGTATTTGCCAAAATGTCAAGTTCATGTAAGATTTATTGTACTACAGTGAGATTTAGCTTGAACCTATGGCTGTACATTCATTATGTAAATGTAATCATTGCACAGCTTAATTTACCTTCAATATACTGTACATATTATGGTAATGCCAATCAAGCCTGTACAGATCTGTCCCAGAGCTCATGACTAGCTGATGTGAATCACAGCAGCTAGTGTAGTTTGATTGTTGGAGGTCTAATAAGCCACAAATTACCCACAAAATACCAACTACAAGCATTTGTGAATGTTTAAACTTAACAAACTTTTTGTTTAGTGTTTGAGTGAAAAGCGTTATATTGATGATTATATTTCTTCTTAACGTCTCTGTAAAAGGGATCTGGCAGACATCAACTTTTTGTTTTTGGTCAGAGTTTCTCCTTCACAAAATTGCAGACACTGTATAAATACGTTAATCACTTATACTCACCCTTTTTTACACTTCTTGTACACCTTTCCAACCTTATCCAAAGGCAACTCATATTTCTCTGAAATCTGATTGAGAAAAAGTACAGATTAGGGTGAATTTGTTGACAGAAACATAAAACCACCCACACAGATGGTGGACAGAAAAGAGGCCATTATTCTGCTTCTAATCACAGACACATTCACCACTTGCACTTTATCGATATTTTACTGCTATATGACCCTTGTTCTCCATGTGTCTTTTTAGACTCAGTGACCCTAAAGTTACACATGTGCTTTTTTCTTTTGCCATTTAGACATCCTTTTTCCATTTCTTTCACTGTTTCTCTCTTCTAAGGTTGCCTACACTTTTTTTCACACCCATTAGCTTCCTGTGCACCATATCTTGACTTTACCTTCCCCAGAGTCCCTCTTTAATCTCCACACAGCCTCGCTACATTGCTTTACCCAACCCACTCCTCTTCCCAGGGCCCTGTAACAGCTCTTTTTTAGCCCGCCAGTCACATTGACACAGAGAAGAGCTACAGTGTGAAAGGCCGAGACCACCAATATGAAACAGCAACGTGAAGAATAATACAAGCTATTACCAGCACAATGAATTGAGGAAAACTTACAGCTTCCACCAGGCCTTTCAGTGTGGGATTCTTCAGCATGAGGGCATCAAACACCTCCTCTGTCTCCTTACGCACATACAGAAGGACTGTGTGTGGAAAAAAGAAAGAAGAGGCAGGCAAGCGTCAAAGGAAAGCACGTATGTTGGCAAATTGGACACAATCCTCAAGCATAAAAAGTCACTGGCAAGCATTCAGTGTATATCTGTGTCAGACCAAACAGCTTGACTGCTGGTTTAGTTCATGCACATACTGTATATCCAACCTATTAGAAAATGCCTCCATAAAGCTGCAGGCTATACTAACTAAATACTCCCCCTGCCATATTGCAGGGGCACTCATCCAGACTTAAAGAACAGGGCCCAGACAAAGCACATTCATCATCACGGTTGTAAAGAAATACACACATACAACACACAAACAGAAGGACAGACCCACCTCTCATTCACTACATTTAGGCTTCCTAAATAGATCAAACTCTAAATAGACTTCATAATGTTGTTTTCCAACCTGTTTTCAGGAAGTTGAATATCTCAAAGTAGGCCTCTGAGGCCTCTATTTAAAGACATAATAATTAACGTGCACAAGCGTTTTCACTAGTTCGATCCACTTCTGTATATGGACTAAAACTAAATGGGGAAGAAGTGAAACAGTGCAGTAAGCAAATTTATGGTGATGTTTGGCTCCCTTTTCATAACAGTTAACACACGTTATCCAATGTCCCAAAAGTTTATTGGATTAACTGTGTGCAGCCCAATGCACAGAATTAGCAAGCATTTATGAGAGACTGAAGAATTTGAAGTAATAGTACAAACACTGTGCCATACTGACTGTTATTCATTTGAAAGAAAATCTCTTTTTTCACAGTATTTAAACAGGCCACCTAAAAAAGCACACTTGCAGAGAAACAACACACTAGAACTATGGAGTGTCAATAAATGGCTCCAGGCTTATGGCAGGAATTGAGGCTGAAGTGGTTCATATTGAAAGTTGTATTTAGTTTTTTTGTTGTCCATTGAGTAATGACTGATTAAAAGCGTATATTGGTCTGACCATATTATTATCTGTTTAAACTGGTGTTTCAGTGACTGATCAGATAGTGTTAAAGACTTAGAGCATTTATTCATATATGTAGTATTGGAAAAAGCCTGTTGCGTGGCTATGAATAGGATATAGAGTAAAGGGCACAAGTCTGTTTGCATGTGTGTGTGCACATAGTGATCCGTGGTATTTTGTTGGGTCAGAGGAGGCATCAGCAATGTACGTGTGTGTGTGTGTGTGTGTGTTTTGAAAGACCTGGAATAATCACATGGCCCAGAGTTTGTTTGCAGGGGTGGTGCCAACCATGGCAAACACACATGCACGTACATGCATGTGCATGCACTTTAACACACTGACTTAGAGGAGAACATGGTTCAAAGACCCTGGACCAACATGTGAACAGTCTTACTCGTGCACACACCAAACACACACACACAACCTCAGAAACACATTTAGTACCTTTCTTTGGTTCCTCCACTCTTGCCATTTTGTTTGGGGGTGAACTGAACTCATCGTCACTGAAGGGTAATCTCCTCATGCCCGAGCTGCTGTGGACACACACAAATCACTGCCTAAATGACCTTAATGACCAGTTAACAGGCTATAAAACACACACAAACACACATGTATGCATTCATAAGCCCACAAGCATTTCCTAGAAACAACATATGTATTGTTTTATGTCTTTTACTGAGAAAGTGCCAAAGGTTTTCTCAGTTCAAAACAACTAAAAAGCAATTGTGAAAAGAGTACATGTGAAAATAGAACTTCCATGAACTCACCTTTCCTCTCCCTCTTCTACTGGGAAAGGCTAAAAGATAAACAGAGAGGCAGAAATTTACTCAAATGGAACATAAAGTTAAAAATCAACCAACCATAGATAGTCAGAAATGACATTAAAATTATAGATTATTAGATTAAAATTATTACAGTGTGTGCTGCAATAGACATGTACAGTGCTGTGAAAAATTATTTGCCCCCTTCCTGATTTTTTATCTTTTAGCACATTTGTCACACTTAAATGAGTCAGATCATCAAATAAATATTACACAAAGATAACCCAAGTAAACACAAAATTTCAGTTTTAAGTGATGATCTTATTTATTAAGGAAGAAAAATTATCAAACCTACAGGGCCCTATGTGAAAAAGCCCCCCTTGTTAAATCATGAAGTAACTGTGGCCAATCACATTGTTTGGACAGCTGAGCTCAATTTCACTTGCCACACCCAAGGCTGATTACTGACAGACCTGTTAAATCAAGTGACCACTTAAATAGAACCTGTCAGACAAAGCGAAGTAGGCCAAAGGATCCCAAAAAGAAACACATCATGCTACGATCTACAGAAATTCAGGAACAGAAGAGAAACAAAGTAATTGACATCTATCAATCTGGAAAAGGTTACAAAGCCATTTCTAAAGTTTTGGGACTCCAGCAAACCACAGTGAGAGCCATTATCCACAAATGAAGAAAACTTGGAACAGTGGTGAACCTTCCCAGGAGTGGCTGGCCGACCAAAATTACCCCAAGAGCGCAGCGATGACTCATCCAAGAGGTCACAAAAGAACCCAGAACAACATCTAAAGAACCATAGGCCTCATTTGGCTCAGTTAAGGTCAGTGTTGGTCACTCAACAATAAGATAGAGACTGGGCAAAAATGGCATCCATGGCAGAGTTCCAAGACTAAAACCATTTCATAAAAAGAACATCATACCAACAGTCAAACATGGTGGTAGTAGTGTGATGGTCTGGGCCCGCTTTGGACCTGGACGACTTGCTGTGATTGATGAAATCATGAGTTCTGCTCTCACCAAAAAATCCTGAAGGAGACTGTCCGGCCATCAGTTTGTGAGTCCACCTCTGAATGTCTTACAAAAACTAAATGAAGGTTTTGGAGTGGCCTAGTCAAAGTCCAGACTTGAATCCAATTGAGATGCTGTAGCATGACCTTAAAAAGGTGGTTCATGCTCGAAGACCCTCCAATGTGGCCGAATTCTGCAAAGAAGAGTGGTCCTCAATTTTTCCACAGCGACAACTTTGTCACATAGGGCCGTGTAGGCTTAGATCGCTTTTCTTCCTTAATAAATAAAATCATCACTTTATAAATATCTTTGTCTAATATTTAAAGTAGTTTGATGATCTTAATCATTTAAGTGTGAAAAATATGCAAAAACATTTTTAAAAAATCAGGAATGTCATACTTTACAAGTGCAGCAACTTCCAACTCTTTGTGTATTTGACTAAGTCAGTCAACCAGTTTAAAGGGTGTAAGTAGCCACATCCCAATGATTTGCCTATGTTGACTTATTTTTCCTTTATCACTGAGAAATGATAACTGTCAACACAAACAAATACAGGTGTCCATGTGTGGAAAAAAGCCTGAACTTGCACAGCTGGGGAAACGGGGTCAAGGCACAGCTCTGAACCCTGACAGAGGGTCACAGGTTTCGTTTATGGGGTCAAAGTATATAGGACAGCATATTATGTGCTGTTATATAGGTTTACTATGATATGTGACAAAGAAAAGCACTGGTCCTCACATTTGGTAGGATGATATTTGACACTTTTGCTTGAACAAATACGTTTGTTTCTAATATAAATGACGAACGAAACCCACTACTCAAAGACATACACAGGTCATGGAAAATGTTTCTTAATTCTCAGAAAGCTGCTGTTTTTGAAGCCTTTTGGCCTGTGCTTGTATTGATTGCAAACATTGCTGTTAATAGAATTCTATTCTGAGGGGACGAAGTAAACTCAGAGTTTATCAGAAACTGATAGCACAGTGTGGACAGTTCAGTCACGTCCAATGACATTGACAACACCAAAAATAACTTCCTGTCCATCCCTCAGCCTTGATGGTGATAAAGTAAACTAAGTGAGAGTGATACAAAAGGGTGAAAGAGTACTTTTAGTTCTTGTGCTCATCTCGGACAACTCTTAATTTGACCAGCAGGGGGTGCTTAAAGTTTACAAATGGTGAAATTTCTCAATGGGAGAAAATGTTTTTTCCTACAGGCTTTGTCTTCACTAAAATACAGCACATCATCATACATGTCCACTCATGGAAAATATATAGTTGTCTGAGTGACTTGTGCATCCTAAAAAACTATATGTATGCAAGCCAGATATACGTACACACACATATCTGTAAGTGCCATGTGACATGTTCATCCTGGATAGAGAAAGAAAAATGACAAAAGAGGGCTACTGCTCGACATCACTGATAAAAGTGTTACATACTTCATGCATTATACAGCTTTTAGGCACAGGATATGGGTTATTTGTTCCTGTCAACTGTAATTTATATACTCGAGTATCTCTGACTGTCTCCTAATTATCAATACTGCAGTCTTCGCTCCATCTCCAGGTGGTAGCAGAGGTAGTTCTCAACCATCTGGTTTATTTTGACTGGTAAATTATTCATCTGTTGAGTAAGCAGTCTGAAGTACAGCCCTTAATATATGGGACTCCTGTCACAGCTCAAACCAGAACTCCCTGTTCCCGCCAACTAGAAAGCAAGCAAGTCACCTCGGCCCAGCTGGCTTATGAGTGGGCGGAAGCTGAAAACAAACGGACCACCTAAGAAGATACAGGCAGTACAGATCTGTAGCAAAAACATGTTCTGTCCCACAAATGACACACAAATTATCTTCTATGCCTATACTGAACAACAACTGTGTGTGTCTGTGATCTGCACTCACATGACGCTGGAAGGTAGAGTAGTGAACATCAGGAATGAAAAGGACAGGCTGGGTCTCGAGGTCGGTCATCATCTTGAAGATGGTCACATCATTGCGTTTCTGCAGGATGGGAACTTTGACATCCACTCCAACTGTAAGAAAAAAAGGTCACAAGAGGAAGCATTTTAATAAGTCTATTCATGCAGAAGCAGATTATAAAAGTATCTAAACTTGCATTATTATGGCCATTGGGGGGCAGCATATATAAACAACAATATTGGCATACTATAACTTTATGTAGTTGTTATAGCAAACATATTAGCAGAAGGGTAATTTAATGGTAATTAAACATGGCAAGGACATATCAACAGCAATATATTCTGTCCAACATTATATATTTTACGTCTCATATATATCCTGTTTGCTGTTTGATGCTGAACAGCTGCTGCCCAGTAAAGCTTGGTGCTGAAAACAACTGCCTGCTGTGGATGGAAACGACACTGATGAAGAGCAGTGACAGTGGACTAAAACATTAAAGCTGCAAAACCTTAAACCAAAACGATGAGCTAAGACAAAATGCACTGTAAGACTGAGAATTAGTGCTGGTGAATCTCTGTGGCATCAACTCTGTTAGCGTTCACTTTCACGTTACACATAGTAATTTGACCCACTGTTTACATAACAATAATAATTAGTGCTGCTTTAAGATGAGATATATGCATTTGATTTCAGAGAGCAGGGTGACTTTCTTGTTTCAGTATTAAATGATGTGTGAGGAATGAAATTGAACATAAACAGAATATATTCCTGAAAGGCTCAGAGAAGAAACTAGATCAAATAGAAGTTTCAGTTGCCTGTTTCTATATATTATACAATGTAAACTGTGACTCACAGTTCAGATTAGGGTTGAGCTCCACCACTTTCCCTTTCCGACGAGACTGCTTCCTCTCCTCATCTCGGATCTTCCTCTCAGCACCCTTGTCGCAGAAAACTTTGATCTGGCAGTAGGCGCGGTGAATGGGCTTGTTGCTGCGGTTGTTGTAGCTGTAGGTGTCAATCTGCAGGTTCAGAGGGAGACCCTTCACCCCCTTCTGAGAAGAGAAGTCTGTGCTCAGACAGTTTACAGAGATGAAGATCTGTGGAGAGAAGAAGGAGGAAGAAGACAGGACAAATGAGACACAGGCAAATGAGACTTCTGTCAAAGAAAAAATGTCCAATATCCCCTGTAAAATATTGGAGAAATAGAAAACATATAAACAGCTACTTTACTGGTAGTGTCATTCTTTAATGACACCTTCTAAATCATTAACACATTAAAGTTTTCACTCTGATTATGTATCAGGATTATCATTGTGTAACACTGAAGGCCTTTCTACAGCAGAGGCATTAACCGTCAGGCCTCAGAGTGAATATAGTGTTCTGTATTGCCCTCTATTGATCGACTACAGTATTCGCAGGCTCAATGTGAAGATGCTCCTTCGTCCTCCCGGTGCTTGTATTGAAAACACGTTTTCATTGTGTCAACAAAACACACACCTTAACAGAACGTTTGAAACACCTAACAGAGAGGATACTAAGGGTAAACAGCACATATGACGGATATTGTAAATATTCTAAAAAGGTAAAACACAACCTTGAAAGTATTAGTATTGCATAAAGACTGTGCATAATAAATTGTTATTAAACCTCTGGAGCAATATTCTAAGTCATTACCACTACTTTTGAATTTTTGAATTTTTTTGTTTTTTGTTAAATTGAGAACATGATAAGTCAGACTGAGTTTGTGTTGTTAAAAGGATACTGTTCTATAAGGGCTAAGAAGGACGTGCTAAAAAAAAGAGATAAAAACATAAGCACAGACAAAGCACAGTAAAGAAATTGATAATTCCAGTTAATTGCCCCAGGGCTGGTAAACATAAGAGAGGAGTTTTCCTTTGCAAATACACCACAAATATGTATATACTGCAGGGTAAACCCCCCTAGGGTAAGTCATACATACACACACATTTTCATCTGTCACCCAACACCACATCGATAAGATGATCAAACAGCCTGGCGGGGTGATGAATACACACACAGTGAAGTCATCAACACACACAAGAGGATGAACATCCTATGGACACAGGCCTCGAGTCATGAGACAGTTGGTCCCACATCCTGGTGTGTGTGTGTGTGTGTGTTTGTTTGGCTTTATTTATGTTAAGCGCAGCCTAGAGAGAGCTAGAGACGAGTAAAACGCCATGTTGTCTCTTTGTCTGCTTGTTAGCCTGTCAGTCCTTGTTCATCACAGGTTGTTGGTGAAGGGTCAATGACAAATGAAAAATTGAGAGTGGAACACGGGAGCTCCTCCTTTCTGTCACCTTTCCTTTCCTTTGGACACGTTGGGATTTTTATTTGCCAACTGATCTATCTGGTCTTCGTCCACCCTGCTGAGAGTTTCCTCATTCCTGCACTCTTTGTTTCTCCTGTCTGGTGTCTCAGAAATGCATTAACGTGCAACATTACAACAGAAAGACAGGCAGGTTGGACCAGTCAAGACTGTATGTGTGCAGAGTGCAGGAAAAGTCATCACACAGACACACACACACACACACACACATAGCTCCTTGTCCCTACACAACCTAATTAAACACACATAGGGAGGGAGGAGTGATGACGTGACAGCTTCCTCACTCTTCTATATAAGCCCCTATTTTCTTTTAACGACTGTTTTGGAGGATCCCAACGAACAAAGTGGCTGATGAGCATCAACATAGAGGTGTCAATACCTGAAACCTCCAGAGAAGCTGCCTATTTTTGCCTTGAGGTTTTAAGTGTGTTGACGTGAAAAGTTCCGGGTCTCATACTAAGAGTTCAAAATAAGGAAGTACATGAAAACCCTGGGTCACCAGTGATCCTGAGAACCAAACGTATTTGTTTTTCCACGAGCACTAAAGCGGAAACAGAAGCGTTCATACATGTACGTCTGATTTTCTTTTTATCTGTCTTGCCAAGTATGTTAGAAGCAGCCTCGTGATTTGAAAACAGTATTAATGAGCTGCATAATTGAGCTGCAAAAAATGAAGTTGTGTTTGTGTTTCTTTGGGTGTCTAAATGTTTCTTTTATTGTCTTACTTTGGCCTCCTCATTGGTGTCCCAGGTGAAGGAAATGGCATTGTAGGAAATCTCTTCGATGTTGCCAATGGTGTTGAAGCTCTCCTTGTAGTCAGCTGTAACAACAAAGAGTTTATTGATCAGTTCAGAAACAAAACCTGACAAATAGTATTAGAAGCATATTTAAAAAATTAGGCTCACAGGGGTTTGTCCAGTGACATTTAATAAAACACTTTACCTTATTAGAAAGGCTAAGATGAAAACTACAGTATATGTGTTTTACTGTTACTGTTGGTGCTGGTGAGGTGTGTGAAGGCTGGCCTATAGTCGAATACACTGACCAGTCACCAGACAACTCACCTTTCTGTCAGCTACTGTTAACCTCATATTTCAATCAGCTGTGTACAGCTGAATAAAGAAAAAAACTGAGCGCAGTGGTTCTTACCAATGTCGAGACACCGCTGTTTAGCAGTGTGCTGTCTCGTGTGCCAGTACTTCCAGTGTTTCAGCTGATCATCTCTGCACTTCTCCTCTCCGAACACCACCATCACAACACTCTGGAAATTATATATCACACGCACAATGACAATACAATATGTGCAAGATAATTATCATTTGATTACTGCTAATAAACCTAAGTTGTTATTGTTGCAGGTTTATTTTTGTTATTTCTTACCCTGACTTTGGTGATGGGCTGATGGATGCCTTTGTTGTCAATCTCCCTGAGGGTGATTGGGTAAAACTGACCCTTGTTAAGATATGTCATTGTCCCGTCACCTGTTTTCTGACGCAGAGACTTGGATGCCTCAAGAGTGTACTCAAAATTATTTCTAAAATATGGAAAAATAAAGGAATAATCAATTAAACATAAAAAATTTACAAGAAGACTATACATATATTTCAAGCTATACTTTCTTTTCTGTAGAAGATGACTGACAATGATAAAACTTCACAAGTTTGATTTAAAACATAAATATATGCATACAGTAAGCTCAAGTTAAGTGAGTGGTGAGTGGTGTCAGAGCAGGGCCAGATAACGCATTTATCTTTCACACGGAGGGGAGTCTGGCATCTCCCCAGTGGCTTCAATGAATGAGGACATTCTGTGGTGTTGTGTCAAAAGCTGAATGGTGGTGGGAGTTGGACGGTGGGCTAGCAGCAGCGTGACTTACCCATGCACTGTGTCAAACTGAGTGTAGTCCTCAGGCGCCATGGAGGCCATACGTAACTGGAGATCCCCTGGGAAGGAAAACACCTGCAGCACACAAAGAAAACAAACACAGAGAAAGAGTCAGAGTGTGAAGTAAGATACAGGAAAAAGAGGATAGTAAACAGCTACTTTGATTTTAAATAATTGATTTTATTTGACGCTTCCTATAATTCACCATACGAACAATGACTATGTTAATGTAGAGCCTCTCTTTACTCACTTTCTTCCACCATTTATCACAGTTGTGCACATATTATGACCTCGTTCTTCTGCCTCATCCCATTTATTTTACCTCAGATGTCTCTATGCTCTCTTGCTAACCCCCCTCACCTCCTCCTGTACTGGAGTTTTGTTGGTTTACTCTTTTCTAAGGTAATCTCCCTCCAGGTTAAAAAGAAGAGAGAGAAAGGGCTTTGGCTATTGTAGGAGAAAAGTACAGCATTTTATTGTGTTGGTGAGACAATGGCATAATAACACACTGGCCGCTATTTTGGCATGTTCAAATAAAACCAGGGAAGGCTGAGCCCACCGCTGGCTCCATGGGATCAGGTGAATATCCTATTGTCTGATAGAAGAGATCTGAGAGAGGAGAGGAGAGGAAAGTGAAGGAGAGGAGAAGGCGGAGGAGGGGAGGTCATAAGGAAAGCATTAGCCAGTTTAGAAAGAGGGGGCTCGAAACACTCACCTCCTGGGAACCGTCCTTGAAACTCTCTGAGAAGGTGGAGTCGGGGGGCGTGTTGTGGGCGAGCTGGCGGCAGTTGTTTGGCACAGTTACTGAGAAGCCATGGGTGGGCACCTCTGTTTTGACCGGTGGGTAATTTGGCACAGTGGCAATGGAAACTGTGACGGTCGTGTCTGAATAGCCATAATTACAAAACTTGTGGTTAGGTTTTTGGTTTTTAAGCTGCTTATGTCTGTTTATGTAATTGACTGTGAACAGACCTGGTGAAGGGAACTGGGCCCTCTTGTCCTGGGACAGCTGAAGAATATTGAAGGGCCCCTTCAGGACCTGGATCCTGTTCTCCATACCAGCTTCTTGGAGAGGAGCGATGGGGTGTCCGGGCTGGATCTGGTGTCTGCAAGAAAGGAAATAGCACATATGTAGTATTTGACTAAAGGCTGTATCTGTAAAAACAGATTTATATATATTTACATTTTATTGAAGATTCTTTTAATGTTGTAAGTACTATTTTATATATTATACAATATTATATGTTGTATCTAAATGTCATGCTCATGTGATTTGTATTTTTAGGATTGTGTTTCATGTTTGTACGCTGCACAACCATTTGCCATTTGCGGAAAAATAGTGACTGATTGACTGATCCACAATTTATAATGAATTCAACCGCTCTCAAACTACTTCCATGTTATATGTCTAGTAATTGTTTTTAATTCTTTTGTATCACTTGATGAGGTAATGTTAGTATAAGTTGTGTTTTACCTTAAACTAAAGCACAATGGGTTCAAGCTAAAAATAAGGCAGGAAACAACATTGTGAGCAGACTTTAATAGACTGTAATAAATGAGTTGTTAAACCTGTGTCAGATCCTATATACATGCGAAGCTACACACAAAATTCAGAGGATGTTAAAGAGCTCGACTCGCTCCATTATCTTCATGTCGTGGTTCCCCTCTGTTTTTATTTTTAAAGGGGGGGTGGGGGTATTAAGTGAGAGCTGTTGCTTACCTTTTGTTGGGATCCACATCAGAGACGATTGCGTCTGGCTTGCTTTGGGATATTGTTCTCTTTTCCCTGGGCACCTGTATGGGAGGGTAAACACAGCCGCTCAGCGTCTGACCACATCACATCCAACAACTTGGGTCATCCTGCTGTCAGTATAGGCAGCTGGATCAGTTACATGACATAAGCTCTGCCTCACAGATGTTGCTCAGTGGTCAGATGATATACTACAGCTACAGATTTTGTAACTGATCCCCTAATTTTGTATTTTTGACTACTTCCAAATCCACTACAAATATATGACAAAAGAAGTCAGAATTTTTCCTGCATGGTAGAAAGAAAGTAAATCATAAGGTTTCTTTGATACCTTATAGTAGTCATAAAGCAGGCCGAGAGCTGCAGCACTGTCCTCATCTCCGTTTATGCTCATCATGGCCTTGGTGGCTGCAGTCAGCGGGTTCTCCAGAAACGACTTCCAGGCTTCATCTTCTGTGGTGAAGGAGCAACGCTGGCCTCCATAACCCGGCTCATTCTGGAGAACTAGGACTGCACGCTTACTGTAGGGAAATAAAACTTTTATACGCTACTGTGCACATACCATTTATTAAGATATTAATGCTTCACTTAATGCAGTCATGTGCTTGTGTTATTTCAGTAAAACATTATGGGGCCTACTTGTACACGTTTAATCAAATAGGTATAGACTCTAGGATTAATGCCCCTTTAATTTGCTCCTTGAGCATTCAACAGATTGATTCTCCACACTGACTTTGTATAAGTTCGCAAAGTCAAAGCCTAAAATCACGCCCTTGTTCAAAACTGACAAACAGGTTATAAGGTACAGATCAACCATAGATGTTCTTTATCTACAAGACCTGTTGTTCAAGCTTTTCCACGATTGTGCAACAAATCTCAGCCATCGAACCGCAGAGGTGTCTCCAGAAAAAGATGCTCTACAGGCTAGTCCAGTGGGACGACTCTGGCTCGAGGATCACTCATTGGTTGAGAAGCTGACCGAAAGTGACGCATCTGCCCCTGCTACATTCCTGTGTTTTAACATCACTGTGCTATCACTTGTTTTTTAGCCTGTTTGTAAAAAAAATAATCACGAGTGTTTATGAAGGACAGCCTGCATCTTCTTCCTCCTCTTCCATCTTGTGAGGCTTTTAGAGGTGTTTTGTAAACAGGACTGAGTGGGACCAATAAAAACACCCTCAGTCGCTTAATACGATCTAAGTATGTAAATTTAAGCTCAGTAAACTCAGATAAATGTCTGTATTTGAATAGAAATGAAAATACAGGACTTAGTTTGTACAAGTGAGAAAATAATGAAGGTTTAAACAGTGATGTCGCCTGTTTACAGTAAATTTAAATGTTTGCTGAGCTTCTATTTACACAGATGTGTTAGGTCTAACAGCTAGAACAAAGTAAAGTCATTAGTCAGGCTCTTTTATTAAAGGTTCATCTAGAACACTTTACTAGCTTTACTTGTTAAACCTTGTAAACCATACATATCTATAGAACATCTTCAATCTGCAGTTTTTCTGCCACAACCAAGTAATTACAATAAAGTGTAAACGGGCGGACTCAGTTTCCATGTTGAGTATCTACAACAAAAACAGCTTTTTACCTCTCAATGGCAGAAGTGCTAATTAGTAATCCTATATCTAATTGTGCTATTCAAAAGCTGCAACCTGATAAGATTTATTATTTACAGGCAATATAACATAAATCTCTACAGAAATGTAATACATTACTAAAACAAAAAGGAGTTGTTTTTTCAGGGAAGATCTTTAGATTTCATTTAAACAGAAACTAATATAACATCAACACACAAATTTGTCATTTTCATTGAACATGAGCATAAAAAAAAAAAACATATAATTTTTTTTGTGTATAAAAGTTAAGACCAGTCTGGATTTGTCTGGCTAACCTGTGCCTCATTCATTTGATGAAACGTTTGACTCATATGGAGTAAAATCCACTAAAACCTCATATAGCCGTGTGCTTGCTTACATTGTCTGTGTCAGTCGGGACAACGCCTAACAGGTGTACAGTTTCACTCCCCTCAAATGTCTCCTTACCATTGCCCTCATAAAACATAGAGAATATAGACTAATCATCTGAGAACATTTATCCTTTATATATTTCTTAAATGAAGTTGCTGAGCAAAAGTCCTGCATGTGTCTACAAAAACTTTTCTGTTTTCTATAGCTGCGGCTCCCTGCAGAAGTCCAGGTCTTATTCCTGAACAAATATTATTATCCACACTATCCACAGGACTGTTAGAGCTTATAGCAAAATCAAACACTAAACCGCCCATCTCTATCACGGGACAGTTTTTATTCTAACAGGCGCCTCTGCTCGCACGACAGGTGGAGATACACCTGTACAGGCTTGAACATGACAGGTGAAATCAGCGGAGTTACACCATGGGAAACTATGAGATTTAATCACTTTCTCTCCTGGCAGTCAGACTTAGAGTAAACCTACAATTAAAAAAACTGACAAAGAGCTATAATAATCCAAAAAACGCTCCAGTTCTAGACATATAAAAGAACAAATTTTAGCAGGCAGCAGCAGGACCACAGTGTGACTTCGGCTCTTAAAATCCGTCTGTGCCATGAACTCAAAAAAGTGCAAAAACACGGCAAAAAAACCCCACAACAAATATTTAGAATCAGTATTAAAAGCTAATAGTGACAAGCTGCTCGTTGTGCAGGACAAAAGTGAAGAGTCAGGACAACTTACTTGTCATGCTCCTGTGACATCTCGGTCGGTCGAACTGGACTTTCTAGTTGGTACTGAAAATCCGATCCGTCTTCTTTACCGTGGTGAACTCCGCCGCTAACGCTGGATGAGGGCCGCGGCAACAAACAACGTGTCCCCTACTGAGAGAACGGGTTTTGTCGGCTTTTCTGCTTTTTTGGGGCGATGCTGAAAAATTGAGGCCGGTTTTACCTGTGACAAGCCCGCGGATTGGATTACAGGTGGATGAGGGGGCGGGGTCTCATAGTCAATTATTCTCTCCGAGGTCGTGATTGGCTCACCTGGCGGCGTACCTGGACTGTACGGTGAACCAGTGGAAGAACAGGGTTTAACAGCTGTGATTTTAGAATATTTGGGTTATTGGAAAAAAAAAATGCAAAAATGTTATTTATTGAAACAGGTAAAAAATATTATTTTACAAGAAAAATGATTAAAAATGAACTAGATAGAATATAACTAATGGCAAAGAATCACTGCAGTATTATGAGAAGATTATTGTTAAGTGAGAAAACTTTCAGTAGATTGTATATTAATCTCTGATCAACGAGAATGAACACATCATTGTTATTTATTTTAACAGAACCAGAAAGGGCTGAGGTCCTAAAAACTCACTTAGTTTATGATGACAACGAAGAAGCTGTATTTAAAGGACACGTTGACAGTTTTTCAAGCCAGGTACCCACATGCACACTGAAACAAATTTTGCTTGCTGTAATCATTCCTGCTGTTTGTAGCCTGCTGGCCGATGAGTGATCCCAAGATAACATGCTTCAAACATGCTTTTTAGTATGAAATTCCAAGAAACAGCTGAAAAATTGTGAACATCTCCTTTAGTGTGGGTCACTTATATCAGATTGGTGAAAGGACGCAATCTTCTAACCAAGGTTGTGAATGTGTTAAGTACGTGTACTGTTTTACAGATTTGTCGTGTTTGTGGTACTAAACAGAGATTATAGTGACCTTATTGCACCAAAGAAAATATAAATAGCAGTACTTGCACCTTTATTTTGTAGAAGCTTTACAATCCCTTATTCTTTTTATTTTATGTAATCCTTTCAAGCTTTTGTTTGTTTGTTGGAATTACCTTCCTACTTCTCCTGCACAGGTTTTTGTATACTTTAATCCATGTGCATCTGAGTACATCTATCAGGAAAAGTGTAAGTATATACAGCATGAGTGTCTTTATGCAAAATGTAATTTATTTTATAGGTGTTTCAAAGTGAAAAAAGTTATTGCTGACACAATGTGATATAACATTTTCCTCCACATGGCTGTTGGCCAGTTTTCCAAATTTAAATACTTTACTTTACTTTATGAACACTTCTACTTGTGTCACTGACACAGAAAGTTGCTTACACTCTTCTAGTGGTCAGATTACCATAAGCCTGCACAGCTCCAGGTAAAAAACAGGCAAATTAGTCACAGAAACCTCCAGAATCATCAGAAGCATGCAGATGACATGATGCATTAGCATGCAACCAAATAGGGGGAAACTAGGGTTAACAATATGTAGCTTTCTGTAGGAAGAAACACAGAAGAGGAGCACATAGGTTTAGCTTCCTCCAATGAGAGACCTCAATGAAATTTCCTATAGAAGTCTGGCATAGAAAATGTAAAAAGTATCATCTATCATATCACATAATGTGAGCTGCTGTGACAATCTGTATTTACACTACCCCTACTCTTCATAATCCTGTATAGCTCACACTGGAGTGATGGTGATAAAAGCACAAAAACAAACAAATAATAAGTGTCCAATAAAACCTATTCGCATGAGATAAAAAGAAACACCCTGAATGAAAACAAACACAGGGGGCTTAAAAGATGCTATCAGTTATATTCAAAGTCTCTCCTCACAGAGACAGAAACTAATTCCCCCTCCCCCACGCTCTCCCTCTCTAACTCTCTCTGTGACACACACCCTCCTGCTCCTGGATCCTGGTTTGCTGTTTATTTATCCCAGTGGAAAGACACCTGCTTCTCCAGGAGCTTGTTTGTGCATTGAGGAATAATACAGTAAGAGAGAGATATGAGAATGTGCCTGTGTGTGCTTTTGTATTTCTGTGTGTGTATGAGGGGAGGCTGTGCTGCTGTCGGTGGGTTTCTGTCAAGATGCTGACTTGACAGAGTGCAGAGGCCAAACTGTTCACATCAATGCATGAGATCAAATATGAGAAAGATCTGTAGAGTTATTCTCAAGAAGTGGAAGATACAGTTGATTTAGACTGATCCTTTGCTTGAGTAAATGCACCAATACCTTCATCCATCCATAGAAAACCCACACTGGCACTGGACAGTGCAAACTACACACAGAAAGGTGACCAGTATCAATATAACAATTCAAAATACAAGGATAGCTTTGTAAAAACCCACTTAATTAATGCTTAAGAAGCATTAACAAATTTGTTGTTAGTCATAGTGGAGCTAGTTTACATTTTATATACAATCAGGTTCTGTGTGGAGATGATTAAAGGGGTAAGACAGAAGAAGAAGCTGTATCCCCTGTTTTCTGTGTTTATGCTAAGCTGTTACCCAGTGCTGCTTATCATAGCTTTATATTTACATAGTTTCGTACAGACATTCTCATCTAACCCTTGGAAAGAAACTGTATGTATATACCTTCTGTCAAACTGTTATTATCATTTATTTTTACCTCAGGAACAAGGAGAGTGCAAAATAGCTTGTGACACTTCAAAAGTCAGTGCAAATGATATTCAGATAAAAGTTTAATTCTCTTCAACTTAAAGCTACAATATGAAACTTATGAATCAAGCTACTGCAACTGTAGCATGAGACTCAAAAGCAGTCCACCCACTGCAAACAATATAGATACTATGCCAAAGCCATACTTCGATTCTCAAATCTGGGGTGTCTTCAGGGTATGTCAGTGTGTGAAGCACAGGGTTTAATCTTCTCTGTCTGGTTAAAAGGAGGCACCTTACTGAAAAAGATTTACGAGGGAATATCTCCACAATGCTGCCAGTGCTCTTCTTTGAGACTGTCTGGCTTTGGCAGCACCTATGGAGCATATAGAGCTTTAAAAGCTGCTGCAAAGTTTCTCACTTCACAAAGGTCTCATGCATGTCTGACATCTTCATGGTTTGTCCTCTCTCCAGACTTGAAGGTTTGCCTCCTAAACTTTGAAACTCTGGCAGCTTTAAGACTGAAAGCAAGCTCAAGACCCACCTGTTCATACTTGTCTTTGCTTGGTTTTATTCATTTGTTTATTTTGACATATCATCTTCATGTCATCACATGAAGATGATATGTCATCATCTGTCTCTATTTTACATTTTTCATTGCTTTTAATTGTAAACTTTGTTATATGTGATGGAGAAAGTTGAAAGAAAAGTAGCGTCTGCTCTCCAGCAGAAAACAACTCACACCCAGGCCATGGTTACTGAAGTTACCAGTGGCCTGTTGCCGGAGCCTGGTCTCTCTACTCTGTGGAAGACACACAGAGTCACAAACAGACAAAAGAAATGAAGTGCTGTAGAAAACCACTGACAAGTAGACAAGCACAAGCCAAACATGTGTCAGTGCATTTTGGATGCACACAGCGCAGTTTCCAACAGTTTTCAACGACTCAAGCCCTCTAGGATGCGTTGTGTCATTAATGTCAATTATACCCCCCCCCATTCTGTCTCCTGTTCCTCTTTTCCACCTCCCTTACCCTATCCCTCTCATCCTAGAAGACAGTTAGATTTCCCGCCTCACTCCAGGCTTCTAACCGGGATGGAAATAAGATGCAAATCTATCCCAAATTTTCAAGCATGTAAGCACTTGTCTGAGCTGAGCTTGTAACTGTACTGAAGTCTGTTTGACTCACACTGGACCGTCAGTTCAGGTGCAGCTGAAGTTTAGAAGCTTAAGGTAAAGCTTGCTTGTTGTTGTATAAACAGTGGACAAGCCCATATGAACAATAAAGCACAGTAGTGTAATGTTTTTGAAGATCATTATCACATTTGTAGTCATTGTCTCTAACAGATCGCACAGAGAGCAGTTG
>JAUBNQ010000014.1:11003541-11056041 GCA_032353495.1 Ctenopoma kingsleyae | reverse complement strand
TCTGTTTCAAATCTACACAAGCCAGTGTGAAGACAGACACTATTAAAATACTACTGTGTGCTGTCACCCGTGTATCCATGTGTCTGTGTGAATATGAAAGTGAAAGTTTTAATTACCTCTAGTTAGAGCCGAGAGATGGGCTGGCAACTACTGTAATAAGCTGACTTCCCACAGCCACACGATGTGGAGAGGAGACCACCTTCTACTCACCCACAACCTAAAAAAAATAACGTTTACAATGAAAGCAGTCACAGCTACCTGTCACAAATATACTGTGATCAGTTTCTGTATTGCACAACGAATGGAACAAAATATTGTTAAAACAGATTATTACAGAAAAAGTGTACCATCCTACAGAACAAGAATCTAATGAGGTTCAGAAAAATAGTTTCATCTCTCATCTATTATTCAACCTCTTACCATCAGCAGCTCTACACACACTCCAAATGTGCTGCTGGAAGTCCATTTGCAGTAGAACACTGACAGTCTTAAAGTATTAAAGTGTTGCCTCTCTGTGTGCGTGCATGAAATTTGTTGTATGTATGTTTTTTTCATTGCATAGTCAGCAACAGAATGTTATTTTATCTATCCCAATCTCAAAATCAATGCTTCTTTATCTCTGCTGTAAATGAAATGTCTGTGCATATTGTTCATCAGACACAAACCTGTCTACATGAATAAAGCAAAATGTACAGTACTGTATGTGCAGAAATCCTACAGATAATCAGTACTGCTGTCCTGAGGACTGTCACACCAGCGTTTCGGGAGTGCCTGCTCAGAAGCACAGCTCAGGATGATATAAGTACAGCTGACACAGAAGTATCATATGTATAAGTACAGCTTTGAAGAACGTTGACACACACTCTGTTTCTGAAAGTTTTGACATTATTGGACAGTCAGAATGTCCACTGTGAGAAAGGGGCCACACGGTCACTCAGTGGTTAACACTGTGGTCTCATAGCAAAAGTCGGGATTGGATTCCCATCCTGCGCAAAGTTTCCATACTTCCCCTGTTGGTGTGGGTTTACCCTGGATGATCTGGTTTCCTCCCACATTTTAAATCAAACTTCTAAAAGCATCAAAACATTAAAAAACCTAAAATTACACTTAGATTTTTGATTGTGTTTTCTTCCACTGTCATTGTCAAACTAGAATAAATACTAAACTATGGTTGATTCTGAAAACCTGAAGACTTTGCACCAAACGTATATTTACCTCTGCTGAAACTTTGACATTATACTCAAGGGAAAAAGCTCAGCATATCTTTGGTCTCCTCTATGCTTGTAAAGTAACCAAATGTTTTACTGTTCCTTCGAGAAATTAAATAAGTAATAATTAGTAGGCCTAAAACATTATAGCATCACGACAGCATCACAAAGAGACAACCTTCATCTCAAAACACTTTGAACCATTCTTAAAAGTACTTTGGGAAGGATTACAGGTTAAGATGTTTCCCTGAATACTTCACAGTACTCACTGAATAGCAGCAGTGTAATAATAACACATGCTTATTCGCAGCTGCTGAAGAATGAACCAACTGTGTCTTTAAAGAATAAAGAAATGTAAGCCTATATAAAATATAATAATAAATTCACTGGCTCATAATACCCAACCTGAAACTGTGTCACAGTTTTGGGGGGCTTTGTTTCTTAAAGCTTTGGGCTCAGGTCAGGAGAAAGATTTTCTATCTTTGCATTTCATCTGTGAAGAAATTTCAGTGTTTTGTAATAGAACAAGACTCAGGTTTGGGTCTCAGTTTGGAAGTACCCAGATCAGGGTGTAGTCTCAGTTTTAAGCTCCTGTAGAAATCTGTTCCAATATAGCATATGATATAGACTACTTTTTCCACACTTGATATTTTGGCTGGTCCACATATCAGATGAAACAACAAGAAATATGAACCAAAGCTTTAGACGCTGCCATGCTGCTGGCTAATATCCAGACAAGTAGCTCAAAACTGGAGCTGAAGCCATGGGATTTCCCAACCTATAAACCATTGCTATTTATAGTCACCTAACCTACTGTGGACATGAAGCTCTTCACTGAGAACACCATGTTTAATGTCACAAATAGATGTCTTAGTTCTTAGCCTAGGTGGTAATGCAAATATAGATTAGAAAGTTGAGACAAAGGACTTAGCTATGTTGGGCTGGGGTTGGGGTTAGGACTGTCTTGTTCGAGTCCTAAAACATAGACCAGTACCTTGCATCAGAGTCGTTGCTTTTAGAATCATATCACTTAATGCAGATGCTCTTAAAACTATTCATTGGTTAGCTTTCTACCATAAATTCCTCTGTGTCAGTATGAGAAAAGGTTTGTTGTGTGGTTAGGGGCGCCATAGACAGGATGTTAACTTTTATGTTATTTCCTGTTGAGAGCAGTGGTAGCTGTTGTATCCTGGCCTGCACTTTGAAAGAGTGTCTTCATGCACTGACTGTTGTCAACATTGGCACAGCATACGGTCAGGTGCTGAAGCTAACCTTCCCATTGCTTGTTCCAACTAACGCAGGTGTATTTGCTGTGATAAACACTGTTTCACAGTATCAACAGAAAGCATAGCCTATATTAGCTTCATATTTAGTAATATTAATAACACCATAAACACACAGAGTTAACACTGAATTTAAAGTGCAACTGACTGATTGGAGTCATTAAGCGGTTTCCCCACCCATCATTTGGTAACAAATTCATGACCTCAAGGCAGAAAACTATTTTATCATAGCTTAAAATTATGCATTATTAACATGTTTCCTACACCACACATTAAATAAGCCATGACTGTGCAGAAACTTCTAAAAACATTTGGACTTGAATTGCAGTCATTTTGAACCACTAGTTAAAAATTTGTAGTGAGAATAACATGGCACAAATGAATTATTTCTCCTTTTGAACTCTTACTATCAATCCTATATGACCTGCACATGACTGAGTTAGGACACAGTCACAACCAGCAGGTTTGAAAGGTTCAATGAAGCTTTGAAGAGGTTTGTGTTTGTGGTTTAGTGTCATGCAAACAAAAGCTGAACCAAAAACCTAAAGAGACCATGTGAAAACGCAATGAATGTAGTTCTGTCTTTTAAATGCTGTACGTTTGTAAGTCTTTTTAATGCTAGTAGCATGTGGTAAAAAAATCACAGTTACAGTATGATTAAGTAAGTGAATGCTTTTCTCACTTGTAAATATAAATCTCTAAATATTAAACTGTCAAAGTGACCTAGATTGCTCTGTGATACAACTTGAAATTTTCCTTAAACCACTTGTGACCACTCACTGCCAACAAATCTCCAGATTGTATCAGACAGCTGGCTTCATCATCAGATACTCAATGTAAGAGCAGGGCTGCAGTCAAGCATGAAGAAGAAATGAGTCAAAAAGTAAATTACTAACTACGTTTTTTTCATTCATTTTCTCCTTAACAGTCATTGCCTATTTGTGTGCAAGTGTTTAATGTGCACAAAGTGTTGCACAGAGAAAAAAGGAATTCTCAAAGCAACTATACTGAAAGTATTCACCTATTTTATCAAGATTTAATCCTGACTGTCTGTCCTAGTCTCTTCCAGCTGAGTTGAGAGACTAAAGCTTGACTGTAGGAAAGGAAATAAGGCATCTGTGGTTACCTGTGGGAATGTGTTAATAAGCACACAGAATATTGGAGAAATAATAGACTGTGATACTAGCATGTGTGTGTATAGTACTGTATGAGGGAAACCTTGGCTTTTATTGCTTGTATTGAATCTTAAATACAGTAACATCCATTATTTTATCTGAAATGTTTAACAAAACAATTTTCATATGAATCAAAATAGAGAGAATTATTTACCAACCATTATGATAGCAACTGCAGGTTACTGACAGCATCATAGTTAGACCTGAAACATGCCGTGTATGACCTGCACGTCCGCTGCTCATCTCTAAGTGTCACAGAAACAGAGAGAAAGATCAACACTCAGCTGAGATCAACTACACCCCTGGGGTTTCCACACATTACATAAGATCACGGCTTTTCATGACCTCAGCAGCTCGTCATTCCGCCTTCATCTGTGACTCTTGTGACTGGGAATCAAGCAAGCACAAAGGTCAGAGAGAGAAGATTTGCATTGTGTCAAAAGAAGAAACATGCTACGTGATGTTTGACTCACTGTACACATATAAATCACTGCCGTGCAGCTTTAGGTCTGGGTCCAGACACAATGTTATAGATTATAATGTGCAATATGTCAAAGGTATTTGTTTATAAAATGTAAAACTTCGGAGCAAATATGCACAAATTAAAGGATATTTCTGGTGCTACTGTCAGAAGAACTAAAGTCATCCTACTGACAAGTATTTCCAAAAAAGAAATGCTTCAAGGCCTCAGAACAGCCATCAGCTCTGTTTTGAAAAATTACAGTCACATATTTGCAGCATGTGTAGTGATGTGACTCACTGATATGTTTTTAATAGTTTTAGAACAGAAGATTGTCTATGGCACAGATGCATGTATTAAAATCTGGTTTTAAAATCACAGATTTATAGTATGTAGTCGCAATTCATTGTTGGCATTTGGTGCCTTGTTTCTTCAATACAAAAAACATATAGGCAGGAGAGATCCTGGTGTTTGTCCTGCTAACTGTTATCCTCAACAGTCCCCTACAAGTCCAGTGTTTAGTGCTGGTAATGACAGCCACAGAAGGTGAGAAGTAAAATAGAATAGATACACAGTGTTTTTTTATCATTAGATTTGCTGACAACAAAACAATTATAGAATATTGTCAGCCTCATGATTGTGGTTTAATATTGGTATGAACCTGCTCACCTATTACCAAAAGTTTCAGGTATAATTATCAGATTATTTCAAGCAGTCCCTCCTTGGATGTACAGAGGTAATTTTCATTCCGTACTTACAACAGGGACATAGTCAATTGCTGAGATACAGTAAGTACACAGAAGAGTGGAGTCTAGAAGAAAACAATTATCATCTATTATGATATTCTGATTCAGGTGATTGACCAGATGATGATTGATGGAGTTGCTATAATGGTTGCTATAAGACAGAACTATTCTTTGTAAAAATGTATGTACTCGTGTTATTTTTGACAGTTAAAGTGCAATGTGAACAGAAAACAGAATATAAAACAATGCACGAAATTACAGAACATACATTACTTTCAGGAGACACCTGTACCTTTTTGCTAGACATTTTTATTTTATCATCTAATATTATGACGCTGTGTTGACTAGTGTTTCTGTGCTACAATCGAGTTTTGTGTGTGTGTATTGCATAACTATAGGCAGTGGGTACCTAGTGACTCAGTTTTACCCTCGGGCGTCCTGACAAGTTAATCCAGGCATGCTAATAATTTGACATAGTCTGAAATGATAATTTTATTACTTCTGGTCCTCAGTATGCATATAGATGCACAGCTGCAGAGTGAAATAAACACACTTCAAATAAAGGCTGAAGACCTTTTTTTTAAATAATAATAACTGCTGATACAAATACATACAATGTACTGGGGTAAAAAAAATACAACATTGAACAACATCAGCCTGTATAAAAACAGACAGGTGGCTCTTTGAAACATAATGTTGACCCACTGGAAGAACTTAACAGGAATCACATAAGTTTTTATACTTGCAGGTGCTGCATTGGAAGGAGTGGAGAGGAAGACATGAATTAACAGAATGGACAGACTGTGAGGCAGAGGGCCACTAGGTGCAGAAATGCAAAATGTCCTCCCTTTGACCTTACAGAAAGATCCTCCCCTATCCTTCTTACACATACGCCTGTGTGGCAATCATCCATGTGTCAAAACAAGGATGAGAGGATGAGAATAATTTTAATCTTACTGCAAAAAAGTGTTACTGATGCTGTTGTGTCACATGTCATGGTAAAGCTGGAAATGGATTTTAGTGTTGACTCATAGCTCAACAAACCATTTCAGAAAAACAACCATTTCTTTGTTTGAATAAAGCAAACAATTCCCTATAAAACTCAGGCACTGTATTTAGCAAATGTTACTCAAACAGAGAGATGGTGTGTGTGGGTTGACTAGAAATCATCTACAGTGTGGTTCAAGCTGATGAGCTAACATGTCACCCTGTTTTCTTGATTTGTTTAACAGTTCTTTAACAACACTGGGGGGGCAAGGTACACCAGGTGCTGCCCACAAAAACATATACAGATGTGAGCGTGATTAATTAATTAAAAAAAAGAAAAGGATCAAATATCACCAGTTAAAACTTGAAAACTAAAGAAATCTAAATGTCTGACTAGGGAGTAAGTGCCACACCCGCCTACAGCGCTCGCATCGTGTGAAAGGACGCAGTGATTGGATAAGCATCGCCATGGCAATGCGATGACGTCTTCATCCCTTGCTCTAATTGGAGGAAACCCCGTGGCCCCAGCCGCTGCAGCGTTCCGGTCTGTCAAACTACATCCGAAGGCCCGCCTCTTTCCCCCGCGCTAAACAACTACTGGTTTACACCGACAAACTCTCCTGTCGATCAAGTGATATTACCATTTACTATTGGACAGTCGACATCCACTCGAACCGCCCAATTTCAGCAGGTTCAGTTGGATTTTCGCTGCTGCTACCGTTCTTTGCCTTTCTGTTCAATCGTTGAAATCGGATCAATTTGTGGAGCAAAATTGGACATCTGTAGGTCAGGAACGATGAGTATTTTATTCTTTTTATTTAAATATATGAACGGCGGTTGAATTCGAAACAAAAAAGCGTGGCTTGTTTTGTTTTCTGGTTTTAATAGTAACATTAACGTGACATTTTTTTTTATTGAAAGGAGTGGCCGATGTAGCCAATGCTAGCTAGCTCCACCAGACAGCTTTGTGGCGGGTTGCCTTGCGAAACGGGGCTTGCCAGCAGATCTCTGCTTCCGATGCTCGTAGCCAAGCTTAGCTTGGAATCAGTTTAGGAAGATGTTGGTTTACACAGCAAACTATCAAAAATTCTGTATGCTTGTAATTTTGTAACTAAAGGTTAATGTATCTGGATTTTCCTCCGCTTGAAGAAAGCGTCATTTTAATTACTGCTGTTGCCCATATGTAACACTGTCCATCTAATAATGCTCTTATGTCGTGATGATCTGCTGGGTGTTTAGTTTTATCGACACCCACTAATTGTATCAATTCTTTTTCGCAGCTTGTAACGTTACTGTGGGGACTAACATCGCCGATCCCTTGCTGCAGCTATTCTTTAACTCAGCAGTACTTGACTGTCACACACTTCTCGGATTTCTAAAATATAAAAACTATGGATAGAACGGATCTTATTCAGAAGGCCAAGCTTGCGGAGCAGGCTGAGCGCTACGACGACATGGCAGAGTGCATGAAGGAAGTTACAGAGAAGGGAGGCGAGCTGTCAAACGAGGAGAGGAACCTGCTGTCCGTCGCCTACAAGAACGTGGTTGGGGCGAGGCGGTCCGCATGGAGGGTGATGTCCAGCATCGGACTGAAGACCGAAGGATGCGAGAAGAAGCAGCAGATGGTCAAGGAGTATCGGGAGAAGGTGGAGAAAGAGCTCCAAGAGATCTGCAACAACGTTTTGGTAAAATATCACATTTTAAGTCTGCAGCATTAATCTAGTGTGAGATGGAGGGCAAAGCAGAGCTGTGATGGTTCACAGCTGGTTGAATTGATTGAAACTCCTTTAATCATCGATGACTAAAATTTAATTGTGGTTTCACTATCGCCCTCTTGCTTTTGAGACAATGTAATGAGGCCTAAAGTGTATTTTTGGATTAAAAGTAATGTCTAGTGTAGCCTACCCATTTAGGGATAAAAATAAATACACTTAAAATATGAAAGAAACTACATTTGTTCAACTTAATTGCTGACGTGTCTACATTGAGTCTTGAAACAAATGACATACAACATAATATTTTTTAGTGCAATAATGTGTGTCAAATGCCATCTTCCTTGTTTCCTGTGTGCTCCTCTGTTATATAAATATGGCCCCTAAAGCCGGAGAGGACAAGGAAGCATTATGTAGTCCTCCCACTGTTCCTGTCTTTTGGGAATTTGCATTTAGAACAATGGGCTTGAAACCTTGTGAGGGTGTGAACTGACAAGAGGTCACAGTGACTACACCAACAAGGTGTGTCTGAATGGGTGGAGAGAGAACTCAGGCCACACACAGGAAAGATACGCTATATATACTCTGTGGTCTGTAAAGTTCTGCTACGTTCAGTATTCATGTAGTCCCATCTGGCACTTAGAGACATAATGTGGTTAGCCAAGTGCAAGAATTTACATGCATAAATGAGTCATACTCGCCCTAAGGCCTAGTTTGTACCAATCACCAAAATGACCAATAAGACTGTGCTTGATAGTAAAACTAAATTCATTCTCAGATATTATTTGTGGAGAGTTACTTTACTGAAATGCTTGGGGGTTGCTTTTACCTTTCGTTCAGTGCAACAGCAAAGAGGGGTAGTGGCATTACACTATTTCTAGCATGCCTTGATAATGGATTAGAAGACATCTGGGTGGAAGCTTAACTGTAAGATCGAGATCATTTCCACGGGCTGATGTCTTTAGAAATGGACTGCAAAGCTGCAGGAGCCATTCATTTTCCACCAGCTTCCCAAGTGTGTTCCTGAGAATTTAGACTCCACGGTTGTGACTCAGCTTTCAGTATCTGCGCTACTGAGTGTTGACTTAGGGTTTGTCAGCAGATGAGGATGAGGGTGTGTCTGTCACCATGTCTTAACATGTCTGCAGGGGTTGGGCAGGTTAGTTGGGCACCCACAAAGGCAGAAGAACAGAGACCACAGTAGAGAAGTTCCATGTGGGCTCTAGTGTGATTTCCTGCACAGTAGATAACATGAAACCATACGGACATGTATTTCATCTGAAAGCATGTCTCACTTGGAATGCAGCAGGTCTCAGTTTGGATGCAGAAGAGGCACAGTGATGTTTGAGTTCCAATTTCCACACAGGATGTGTATGTCAGACTTGTAAACCAGAGAGGTGGTTGACTGTAGAGAATCATATTGTTAGTTTGCAGAACAAGACTGTACATTGACATTTTAAGCTTTAGAACAAATAAAAAAAATGAATCAGGTTTTCTCAGGATTTCCAGTGTACAAATGCCTGGTATTCTAGTGGTAGGACACGCAGAGCGCATTTCATTGTTGTGCTATCCTGATTATCAAATTTGCAAAGAAAAGCAAAACAGGACCTAATACCCTACAGGTAATTGTGGTATTGCTAATTAAATAGAAAACGGGGGGTTTGGCCGTGCTAAAGATGCCTACACACAATCAGTCAGACTTTCATCCAGCAACACTGTCCTGTCTTGTGAGAAATCAGAGCACTGTGTGAAAGTTTAATCTACTGTGCAGAGTGTGCATTGAACAGGGAATGCCTAACACTTGAGATATGCACATGTTTCGTTTGTCATTAAATGACTGGGGAGTGGTACTTGGGTGGGTTTGGCTCATATGAGGGCAGCTTTCTTCCAATGTCATTTGATTTATTGGAACTTAGATATGTTAAAGATAAAAATGTTATTTATATAGACTCTTATCAAGTCTATGTAGTGTGTAGTATTATGTCTAAGTCTTGAGTGTTATTGGGGTTGAGGCGTTGGAAAGCATTTAATTCTGAGTGAAATGGTTAATCTGCTCTGTAAATCAGTTAACACGAGCATAAGATGTTTTCTTCTTACACAGATTAGCACCACTAATCTTCTCATATCAGGGTCTTGAGTGTAATCAGATGTGGATGTTATTTTAAAATGTGATTTTAAAAAAAATAAAAAATTTAATAATTTGCTACCGTTACTACTTTTTTTCAATGTTGGAATCCTTTTGCAGTTTAAACAACCAATTTTAGCTCTCCGAGAGAGTCCCTTAAAGCTGTACATTTATTGGGCACTGGTTAAATTTTGTTAAGACTTGATTCTTAATGGTGTAGAAATAACACATTGAACATCTAGGATAAAATCCTCCTCAGGTGCTCTCTTTGATCTAACCTATCCAATATACAGACTAGACAGAGATGGAATTGTGTTTGGTTTTTAAATGTGTATGTACGTTCTGCAAACATGGCTCTTTTTAAGACCTCTGATTTTATGTATTAATTTAGATTATAATGCAACATTTCATTGTTCTCTACATGGTGCTAATAGAATATTTTGGGTACATTTCAGTGGCGAATCAAATACTGAAGCAAAGTCTGTTGAAATCAGCAATAGTACCGTTATTGCACTGATACATCAGTCTCTTTACAGTACTGAGAGGAACAGAGTGCTGATAAAAAGGGTGTGAAATCTGGGACGGGAGACAGCTAGGGATACACTAGAGGCCTGGCCTTGTTCAGGACAATTTAGAGAGACTTCTGTTGAAACTGACACAGAGCAAAAACTTCTTAAAATGACACATGCGCTTGACTCTCAGTGGAGCAGAGCTGTTCTCATTAATCATTGAGCTGAGCAGCTATTTAGAGCAAAGGAAGTAGTGCTCTCTGGTGGAAGAAGGACAGTAGGACACTTTTTGACCATTTTACACCATTTTTCATGATGTACCATTCAGTGTGGTTGTTATTGATTTGTTGTCACCATAATTTATGCCCAGCTTAGCACAATGACCATCTGTTCTGTAAGTTTAGTGCGACTGCTGGTTTAGTGACAGATCTTGGCCTGTCAGCAAGATGCCAACATGTATTTGTTGTTTAGTTGGTTGTTCTGAAAAGTTAATGTTCAGTATTTTCTCTGTCCATCTAAATAAACTAATCCTTTTTGTCTTCACAGAAACTGCTGGATAATTATTTAATTGGAAACTCCACAAATGCTGAGAGCAAAGTCTTCTATCTAAAGATGAAGGGAGACTATTATAGATACCTTGCTGAAGTTGCCACTGGAGATGATAAAACAAGTGAGTTTACATTTTCATGTAAGACATCTGCATTTTTTCAGTTGTTTAATTTTCTACTTTACTTCTCTTTTTGTGCATTATGTAGAGGGGAAATCTTTAACATGTCCAGTTGTCTTGTTCATTTGTATTTAAGCTCAACTCAAATCTGGGCCCCACATAGAATTGAGCCAGATTTTGTCATAGAGCTTAGAGCTGCAAATTACATTAGTTTCATGTGTCAAGGTCGAGTCATCTTATTGGAGTGTACAGTGTGTGCTCAACTTTTCTATAGAGAAAAATGTATAATTACACAATTTCTTCACTATATGTCCTGTCTGTACTTTTTAAATGCTAGTGTGTACCACAATTATCTAAACTGAAGGAACAGGGGTGCAGAATTGTTCTTGCCGTCATTCACTTCTGTATTTCCTCTAATACTAATGCTGGTTGCGTTGGATAAATGTCTACATTGCTCTAGTAAACTGTCAAATAGCTTCACAACTTCTAAAACTGAACACTTTGATTGCTATGCATCAGGAAAAAAAATAGAACATTAACAGTCTTGCTTTAAATGAATGGTTTGACATCATGGGGACTGCTCTTACTCTGTTGCTGAGAGCTTGATGAGAAGATTGATACCACTCCCTTTTTGGTGCAGTAAATATGCTTTGCCAGCTGCTGATTAGCTTGGCACTTACTGTGAACAGAGGGAAACAGCTAGACTTAAGTTAGACTTAACAGAATCCTTTTACAACACTTCTGAAGCTCAGACATTTTATATATCACTGTTTTATCTGCACAAAAATGTTTTTATTGGCAGTTATATATTGGACTATTTTTTAAAGAAGAAAACCTCCTGAAATCTGTGCTTGTTTCTTTTTTTTGTAACTGTAACAAGAACTGTGTGGAATAAAGCACATAAGTACGTTTAAACTACAAACTTAACCACAATTACACTATTCCTTTAAGCTCATATTTTGATATTTTATTTTTCAAAAACTATGCTAGACTTGTTTGTTTTCTTCTTCTTTCCCCAGAGACCATTGAAAACTCACAGCAAGCATACCAAGAAGCGTTTGACATCAGCAAGACTGAGATGGACCCCACACATCCCATCCGCTTGGGCTTGGCACTTAACTTCTCTGTCTTCTACTATGAGATCCTCAACTCCCCAGACAAAGCTTGCGAATTGGCCAAAAAGGTCTGTAAACTACTTTTCTTTTTCTTTTTTTTTACCAAAGTTTGTTGCTTACCCTGTTATTGTTTGTAACATGTTCAGAGTGTTAACGTTTTCCTTGTTTACAGGCATTTGATGATGCCATTGCAGAGCTGGACCATCTAAATGAGGACTCTTACAAAGACAGCACTCTTATCATGCAGCTCCTCAGAGACAACCTGACAGTAAGTGTTCTGCTCCCACACTATGACAAAAACATTCAATCATGTCTTTAAAGAGGTATAACTCATCATTTAATCTGGTTATTTGATGTATTCCACTGCATTTTAAACAATTATGTTTCTCTCCTCAGTTATGGACATCGGACAACGCTGCTGAGGAGTGCGATGGCGGAGAAGGAGGAGATGGTGGCGACAATGAGAACTAAAATGTACAAGCCCTCAGTGTTGGGTCATCAACAAAAAACAACAAAAGGGAAAAAAAAAACTTTTTACACATCCTTCATTCCTTATTGCTCCACTCAAACATTCTACCAATGAAACCCATTGCTGAAAAGAGTTGTGTAAGGGAATAAATAAGAAAAAAAAAATCTTTTCACAAAGCAGATTTAGCTGGTGAAAAGAGAAGCCCTCCATTCTTTTGGTTTGTGTTTGTTCTGGCCTTCCCATTTGTGCAGTTTCAGCTGTAGAAAAGTATTGATAGCTTTACAATGGTATCAAACCCCTAGCTCAGTTTAGAGGCAAAGAAATTTAGGATTTGAACAACTGGAAGCCTAAATTCATCAGCTGAGGAAGTTTGGATTTTTTTCCATTAATTAATGATAACTATAAAAACTAGCCCCCCTCCCATACCTTTTAGTGTGTCTGTCTCTACAGTTATGTGGTACGGTTTCAGCAGCTGAAGTCCAGCTTCAAATATAATTTTCATACTGCAGGGAAAGCCAGTACACTTTACATGCTGGCAACAAATATTATAATATAGCCAAGTAGTGACCATTTGTTCAATCCTCACTTTCCGCCCTGGTTATGATGCCACTCTTTCACTGAAGCATGTCTGTTTGGGGAGTAAATGGGGCTTGCTTTGTTTGACCAAATGCAGTGACCTTTTTTAATGGGGTGGGGGAAGACAACTCTGTCATGCATGTCTCTTGAGATATTACACTGGAATGGGAACAAATGCTGTAACACACACAAGTCCAAGTGTCAAGTTGAGTAATTTTCTAATTTTCAATGCAGGTTTGTACACACCCTACAAGAGGGTGATTTGTTAGTCTGTCCAGTGATTGTCATTAGAGATTTGGACCACTGTTGTTTTGCTATTCATTCAATTGTAGTCCCCCAAACGCCTTGTGGAAGTGTTTGAATCCCTATGTATCAGCTATGTTCAGCATAAATAAAACATTTTATAAACCAAGTCTTAACTGGTCCTTATTTTACTTGCATAATAAATATGTTTGGGTGCTTTTAATTCCCTGAATTTTTTTTACTTGATTAAATAATACTTGTTAAATAAGTCTGACAGTATTCAGATCAGTGAATACTAAAACCTGCAAGTTGAGTTAATAGAAGCCCAACACTGGGAACATCTAACTAGGTGTTTTGAGAGGAAAATTCAAAGAAAAAATATAACAATATACAATTGTTATTTAATATTTACATGTACAAGTACTATTGTACGTATAACTTATGTATTTTTATTTTCTGTCAGTTTTGTACTGTTGGTTTACTACATTCCAGGGGTGGTGCTTTTTACTTTGCTTTAGATTCAAATTTAAATACAAAACATTGTTTATAACATATAATTCACTGTAGTGGTGAAGACTGAACTATATGTCATACAAACAACCACTAAAGTATCATAACAATTAACTATTCAGGTGTCATCCATGCATCCATCTAGGATTTTATTGTGGTTACTGGCTGACAGTAGTACATTTATTACATTTATTACCAGTACTGTAATTTAACAGATTGTTTAATTGATTTCTATCTTTCTTTTTGGTTACCAAGTACTTTACGCATTATGATTTTACATAAAACAACATACAATTAAATTGTAAAATATAATGCTTTGTCACAGACAAAACTACCAAACGGTAAACAAAGTATGGACAAACCTCTAACAGTTGCAACACTGCAATATTCATTTTCTGGAAATAATAATAATAAAATAATCTGACAGGAGCAATTCTCCTAGATAAGAAGTATTTAACATGTAATATTTTAAATACATTTTGCCTACTACATTGAGATTGTGCAAACAGGGATTTTACTTGTATTTATATTTAAAGTGAGACATTACCACTTAAAGTAAAAGACATGATATATGTGAAATTAGTACACTTACTGTAAAGAGGTCTTTCTGGATACAGTAATTGGTACTTGGTACTCTGCACTTTTTACCTTGCACGAAGTTCTCAGATTTTTTACTAAAATAAAAATAGCAATACCACAAGTTAAAACGCTCATTTACAATCATAAAATTTTATTTAAGCCAAAATGATAATAATTAGAAACTAAACTTATGTTAGAGGAAAGGGACAAAAATCTATATTTTCTTGTTCTTAATATTTATATATTTCGAAATATTGGCGAGTTTGACTTTAACAATACAATGCGTGCGCATTGTCTTTATACTGAAAGCGGATGTTTTTTTACACGGAGCATTTCCGGGTAGTTCCGCCAACGTTAACGGTCCAGACAAACTGATCAACTTGTGACAATGATAACACTACAATAGCTGATTGAGCTGCCTGAAAATGAAGACCATATTGTTCTTTGTCTTTGTGGCTTTCTGTGTGGTCAATTGCGCTATTAAGTCAAGAGTTATTAGAGAGGAGAACCACGAAGAAAATCTGGAATTCGGTGAGTAACTTATCAAGCTAATCCAAGCTAACGCTAGCATTAAGTAACATTAAACGCTAGCTTACCTGTGTTTGGATTAATGTAAACGTAAACGACGATTACTATAATATAATCTTACTTGTGTTGTGTTGTGTTGTATTTAGCGTTACTGTGATAACAAACTATTTGTTTTATCACGCGTTAAACCAGTTAAGTCCTGGCTAGCTGCTAAACCAAACTATAATATAAATACAAATCAGTCCAGTAGGCAAGTTGTCAACTTCTGCTTTCTACATGAACAAACGCTGTTCTACTAGGCCGTGTAAGACTGTTGTTGCTTCTCCGTGTCATCCAGATTTTCTGAACTCCGTGCTGTCAGACTTTGAGGTACTGCCATTGTCAGGCCTTCAGCTACACTCTGTAAGGAAGAGGGACGTCCACACCCAGTCCCACCTGGAGCGTCTGGTGAGCTTCAGAGCCCTGCACAGGTACAGCAACGCCGTCACGTCTGATACAAACCTACCTCTAAGTAACAGTACAGTTTTGAAATGTGGGGTAATGTTGCAGGCTAGGTTTACATTATTAAGTCTCTACTAAAATAAAACCCATGGCCATTCATATACTATTGTTATACTGGTTGTTATAATAATTTCTTATTATGTTTTATGAAAAGATCTTTTCTAAATGTGACCAATGTAAAAGCAGCTGACATTTGATTTAAGTTTTACAGAAGCTGTCCTACATGTGGCAAACAAAATCGCCCTTTTAACATGTTACCATTAAGTAGGGGTGGGCAATATGGACTAGAACCAGTGACAATACCACAATAGTGCACTCCAACACTAATCAGCATCCAGTCTCAGCTGAGCAAACATGATCAGAAGTAATTAGCCTAAACATAATACTAAATTAACTCATTGAGTATCTAAAAATAAGATATGAGTGGGATATTTCTATTGTTCTTTTTTTCATTTGCCTGAATCTGTCCTTGTCAAAGTTTCGATTTTTGTTTGTGGGCTCATGTGACATGCACACGTTATGGCGTGTATAGAAACACTTCATCATGCAGCTATATTGTCATTATGTGATATGACGGATTCTTATAAAGGGGAGGAATTATCACGATTTAAAATGGATGATACAATATGGCACAGCCCTACCAAGAAATGACTTTGATTTTATGGTTTCACAAGCAGAGTTGAAATTAACATTTGCGAAGCACTAAATGTGGGCAGATGTTCTAAGAACTAAACACTAAGTGTAGCATTTTGAGCTCAAGACATCTTAAGCTCATTCTGGCTTTTATAGATTTTTGTTAAATATGACTTTATTGATGACTGCTAATTGATATATTAGGATACATTTGCTTAAATTTTACTGTCCACTAAGATCATTTTGAACACACCTTATTATCTCAACAGAACACTGAGATAAATGTATATGTGACTTATGTGTCATATATATATATATATATATATATATATATATGATATATGACACATAATATATGTGATATTTATTATTTTGACTGGTAGAAATCTGCTTGGCTTACAGAAAAGTGTCATGTTTAGATAAATGCAGACATTACACTTCAGTCTTTTCTTTTCAACTCCAGGAATTTCAAGCTTTATTTGACCACCAACACAGAGCTTTTCTCTGACAACTTCAAAGCTGTGTTTGTTGATAAACATGGGAGGGAGGAGAACTATGACGTTCAACTTCAGAACTTTTTCACTGGACATGTTGTTGGTGAGTGGATGGAACAAGATGTTTTTAAAAATACTATAATATTCCGGGACTTGCATCTACCTATAGTCTTAGTTTGCTTTATTAAATTAAGCAAAGCTTGATAAAGAATTGCTTTTTAAATACCATAACCCATTACGACTGCATGCAACATGTGTGTGTTTAATTTGAGAAACTGTGGTCAAGTAATTTGTGTCAGCAGTAGCTAAAACCTTGGGCTGATGATGATAGTACTTTATTCAAATAATACTGACTGACATGATAACACACTAACTGTGCATGCTTTTACTTAATTCATTAGGATAGTTAATTGTATGTGTCAAGTCTTTCAATGATATTAACCTTATTTGTTTTGTGTTTGCAGGAGAGGAGAATTCGCGTGTGCAGGCACACATAGATGGAGATGATTTGTCTGCTCACATTCTAACTGATGAAGCCGAGTATAATGTAGAGGTAACCATTAGCTGTAAAATCATTGTTGTTTTATATAATTCAGATAGAAAAGGTAGTGAATGGTTACCTTTTTTTGTGAGAATGGCAGCTCCTCACTGATTACTTCTAAAAAAAAATATTAACTTACTGCAGTGCAATAGTGTTTTCAGTGTGCAGCAGCATTTATTTTGGTAATAATTCTCTGCATAACAAAAATTACTACTAATACATAGAAAATGGTTAATTGTTGATCATTTTAGCAAAGGTTACTTTAGGGGCAAGCTGCCAGGTTTACAGTACGGTAGCTACCTTGAATCACTCACTTCATCAATCATAATCTTTCTCAAGGGCTTATCTTGCAATGAGCATGCATTATTTTCATAGCAAAAAATGTTTCTCCTGGTATGTGAAAGCAAAACATATAATACATTTCATCATTTGCCCTTCTGACACACATCTACTACTCAATACTTAGTGCTAAATCTTTTTTTATTTTCTACACCATGTGTTTTTTTGTCTTATGTTTCCTCACTTGTATTCATATCTGTATTTCCCTCTCTTTATGTCTTTCTGTCAACCTCTCTTCTCCTTCTTGTAACTTCCCTCTTACTCCTGTCTTATACCGCTTTTTTTGGGCCATCCAGCCCCTGTGGAGGTTCCTGGACTCCCCAGCCGATGGCAGGTTGCTGGTTTATCGCTCTGATGACATAAAGAATCTGAGCCGCATCATATCTCCTAAAGTCTGCGGTTATGTCCATGCAGATAACCTTCTTCCACAGACTGTTGAGAGGGAGTGGCAGGAAAAGGGTGAGCTGTCTATTTCCCTCACTAGGGGTGGAGAGTCTTGCAAATGTGTGTGTATACTTGTGACTGTCTAGTGAATATCTCTGAGGAAGATGGAATATGTAAGGTTTGGAGATCACAAATCTGGTGCAGCTTAGGCTCTGTGCTGTTTGTGGATGGTAAAGACTAGATAAAAAAGAGTAGGAGGTTAGCAGGTGGAGAGAAAGAAGCAGGCTGTAGTAGTGAGACAAAGGAGGTGGGTGTTACATTCTGTAACAGTCACTTTAATAAAAGCCTTTTTATCTGAACAGCCGAGCTGATCTTATGCACACAGAACATTCCTGACAAGTGGGTATTATGTAAAAACCAAATGCCTTTTGATATTTTCTTTGTGCTGCTTTGAAAATGTAAAGCATATAACAGTGATGACATATTAGAGGATATATCTAACACAGCTCTCACTGGCTCTTCGTTGAAAGCACTCAGGGAGATGAGTTGAGGTGAAGGTTCTTACGGAGGAGGCATTAAAATTCATGGAGGCTCTGCTGCCCATTGAGATGACTCTGAGTTGTTGTGGAAGCCAGAGCATCCCACACTCACAACAACACTTTGAGCCAAGTACTGTATGTGTGTATACATCATGTGATGTAATGTTCAAATGGGATGTCTTTCTGTTGTGCTTTTCTGTTATTCTTCTAGTAGGTTTTGATGTATGAAGTTATGAGGCCTTTCTCCAGAATTTCTGAATATCAAATTTCAATATAGTGAATGGTAAAAGTACATAAATCATTATCACTATGTACTTTAAAGTAACCCTAGTTTAATTATGACTTGAAGAACTGAGGCAGAGCTTAATCAGTTTGCAGGCAAACAAAAAGAAGAGAAGTTGCTAAATATGAAAATGAGGACAATTAACAATGAGATATTATAGCGTAGCCTCATTGTTTAATTTCTGGGATGCCCTGTATCTGCCTTTATGTAAACTTACCCTTGACTGATATATTTGAATGTGTATTTCCTCTGCCCCTGTGTCATGTAGAGTACCACCACAGAGAGAAGAGACAGGTCTCTGTACGCAAGAATACCTGTCCATTGTTGCTTGTTGCAGATTACCGCTTCTTCAAACACATGGGCCGAGGACAAGAGAGCATCACTCTCAATTACCTGGTCTGCATTTTTTTTACACTCCTACATACAAAACCTAGTTTAGTAATGCAGAAAGAATTCAGCATGTAAAGCTTTAACTTGCATCCATAGATTAGTAAAGTAAAAGGAATGGAAGGAGAAAGATTTTTACATCAAATTCACAAATCTGCAATTTATAATCATTATTTCAATTATACCAATTATCTTACCATGTCATTTTCTTTCTCACTTCAGATTGAGCTGATAGATCGAGTTGATGACATTTATAGGAACACGACCTGGTCTGATGATTTGAAAGGCTATGGTGTCCAGATCCGTCAGGTGTGTACATCTAAATATGAATTCTGACAAATTTATGGCACTTCAACATCAAACTACACTGCTCTCTGCAGCATAATGGCTTTGTTTTGTATAGTGTCCTTCCTGGAAGTGAAGCTGAGAATAATGCAGTCTCTCAGTGAGTTTGAGAGCAGCATTTTTATGAGGAACTGAAAGCTTTTGTGTTTGTCTCGTAGGGTAATTTAATTTGTTCCACAGGCTTTGGTAATGAATGGAGACACTGTTTGTCATAATGTGAGTCTTGTGCTTTCTCACTGAAAAGATATGCATTAATTTAGCTACTCAAGAGTTATTGTGCAATCTTCTTCACTGTTGATGTCAAGAACTCGTGTCACTTTTAACACCAATACCTTAAGGAAGAATTTTATGGTTTACAACACAAATCCCAAAACATGATGATGACTAACTGGAGTGTCATACTAAATTTAGCTAATAACGCGGTTTCTATAGGTCTGAGATTAGGCCACTTCTTACAAGCTGTTGCAGTTCACTTTAATTTATAATTCATAAATCATTTGAGAAATAAATTATTTGTGCTTTCTGCATTCTGAAGTCTGGAGTATTTGTTTTAGCTGTAACGGGTACTACAAATGATATAATGACCAGTAGGCAAAGTTAGTTTACACACAAAGAATTGTTCATTAATGGTGTCTTTGGTCATTATATTCAGATCATCATCAACAAGGAGCCTACGAAGCCTTCCCCAGAGCAAGCACGGAATGGTTGGGTCCATTATAACATGGAGAACAGCCCTGTGAAAGGAAAAGAGGTCTGGGATGTGAAGAAACTTCTAGAGGTAGGAAAGGGAGACCTAATGATTGTTATTTAGAACGTTAATGTTCCTGGCTTATGTGTTTTGCAGTAAATCTCATTTTTATAATGTTGGTAGTTAATAGTCCTTGTATCACACAGCAATTCAGCTCAGACATAGCTGACAACGCCTCCACAGTGTGTCTGGCCCACCTGTTCACCTACCAGGATTTTGATGAGGGCACACTGGGGCTGGCCTATGTCGCCCCCTCCAAACCCAATGCCCTTGGTGGCCTTTGCCCAAAACGTAAGGACACCAGATGGCCTTGCTTTGATAAGTTAAACTGCGACTGCAATATGTGCAGCTACATCATTTAACATTTTAGTATCAGTGAAATATTGTGAAAGTCACTTTGTTCTGTTGCTTGTTTGTCATGTTTTAGATATCATCTATGTTTCTGCATGATAAAATCTGTCAGAATTGTGTGAGGCTGCCAGTAGAACTATTTACAATTTGAAGAGTGTAACACTGTAATTTTTTGATTGTGGCATTTTGTAGCTTACTTTCCATCTCAGTCTGTCAAGAAGCCCAGTTACCTCAACACGGGCTTGACCAGCACCAAGAACTATGGCAAAACTATCCTCACAAAGGTCTGTTTTTTCCTGTTGCATAATCATCTTTGACAAAACTAATTATTATTTTTCATGAGTAAATTTGGTGTGTTTTTGTCTTATCAGGAGGCAGATTTAGTTACCACTCATGAGCTGGGCCATAACTTTGGAGCAGAGCATGATCCTGACAACATCCCTCATTGTGCTCCTAATGACGACCAAGGAGGGAAGTTTGTCATGTATCCTATTGCTGTGAGTGGAGACCACGTCAATAACAAGGTACAAACGGATCAAAAATGATAACTTGAACATACAACGGAAGCATAACGATCCCACAACTGGTAAATCTACAACAAATTGTTCTATCAGTTAAGATACAAAGTGTAATATGAGGTGCAAACATTTCTAAATGAGCTGCTCCTACAGAGTTTTAGATAAGTGAGTCATAATTCTTATGAAATATAATGACAAACAGTAAATGTATTGTACATTTTGAGCCTTTTGAACAGTTAATACCTGTAAATCTGAGCTGTTTGATCACAAAACACAGATACAAAAAGGATGTGCTCCTAGTTAATGTTAACCAATGTACTTTCCCTTGCCTCTTACAGCGTTTCTCCAACTGCAGCAAGACCTCCATAGAAAAGACGTTGCGTCAAAAGGCTCCTTTGTGCTTCACGGAGAGGAACAGTAAGGTATGTGGGAACTCCAGAGTGGAGGATGGGGAGGAGTGCGACCCAGGGCTACTCCACCTCAATGACGACCCGTGCTGCACATCTGAGTGCAAATTCAAAAGTGGTTCACACTGCAGGTATGAGGTCTGAAAGACACAATCAAAATGCTGTCATCATACATACTCATACAAACATCAGATTAATCAGTTGAACTAAAGATATTAGAAATAGTTTGAGTCACATAGATTCACATGACCCTCTTCTTTCCGCAGTGACAGAAACAGTCCTTGTTGTAAGAACTGCCAGTTCGAGCAGGCAGGAACAAAGTGCCAGGAACCCATTAATGCTACCTGTAAAGGCACAGCTTACTGCAAAGGTGATCACCCCTTGCTGGTCTAATATAAATACTGCAGTAAAAAGGAGGATCTTTACAGTTTTTTAAAAATTTTCTAACTGACAAATGAAAAATGTAAATATTTTAACCTTTCTTTCACATCTTAGGAAACAGCAGTGAATGCCCACCCCCTGAAAACGCACCAGACAACACTATGTGTGTTGATAATGGCCAGTGTTTGAAAGGGGAGTGTCACCCTTTCTGTGAGGCCAAGCAGCAGCTTAAGTCATGTGCCTGCAATGGTAAGAACCTGTACTGGTAATTTGTTACAGGATCAGGGGGAATGTTTGCAGGAGGTCACAGTGATAAAAGCTTGAAATGGTTTGTGTGAATAATATGAGTCCCAGCTGTTTGAGCTAACTAAAGAATAGTATCAAACAGAACAGAAAAAAAGTTTATTTAACTCATGGAAAGTTTTGATTTGATATGGTTTTCTATATGGATTCATTAAAAAGAGTCCAATAATGTTGACATGCAGTCACCTAACATGTTACTCTATTTAGCTTGGTTGTATCTGCATGAATCTGTTCTGTTTGAATGAATATTTTAATCACTGTTCCAAGAAACTGATGTATAACTATGATTTCTTCTGCTTCTAGAGACTGAGAACTCCTGCAAAGTATGCTGCAGGGGAAAAGATGGTAAATGCTCTCCGTTTATCCAGAGCAATGGCAGTTTCCTTTTCCTTCGCAAAGGAAAACCCTGCACTGTGGGTTTCTGTGATGGGAGTGTGAGTCACAAAAACTTATATTTTTCCAGTCCACATACATTATTCTAACTGACTCTATAATTACTTTGACTTTTTGCATCATGTTAAGTCTATTTTTAGCTCTTAGGTCTTTCAAAATGACATGAATGTTACAATAAGTTTAGTGATTTTGCTTTATTTGTATGTTTTGAGCATTTCAGTTTTCTGTTAAAACAGGGAAAGTGCATGAAGCAGGTACAAGATGTGATCGAGAGGTTGTGGGATTTTATTGACAAGCTGGACATAAACACATTTGGTAAGTCAGTTACAGTGGGCTGCTTTCAACGAACATGGCAATGCTATACTATAAAACATTTCCAAAAGCATTTAAAAAGTGAGTCTTGATTGTTTATATTGTTTATGACAATGTTAATCGCAATACAGTGAAGTGCAAACTCAGGTTGTCTGTTTACCTCCCTCCATTAGGGAAGTTCCTCGCTGATAACATAGTGGGCTCAGTCTTGGTGTTTTCGCTCATCTTTTGGATTCCTCTTAGTATCTTGGTTCACTGTGTGGTAAGAAACTATCATAGACCAATTTAAACTAGTTTCCAGTGTCTCTGTGTACCATGTGTTCTATAGATGAAGCTAGTTTTCTTTACAAGTTACACTATAGAAAAATTCTTGTACTTTGTCAAGTGTTGACGGTGCTGCCATTTGTTTCTTTTTGTAGGACAAACGACTTGACCAACAGTATGAGGAGAACACAAAATCCATCTGCTACCCTCCAAGTGTAAGTCCCCCACCTCTCATATGATCACTTATCACCCTGTCCATTAGCATTGTTACCACACTAACCAAACTAATTAAATCCCATCTTGCTTTTTTTTAAACGCTAACATCTTTAACAAGGAATGGAGAGGGAGCCTGGAAATTAATTTTTCGGGTTAAAGTGTTTGCCTTTTTTCTGAATTCATTTCTGGATCTCTGTATGATCTGTCCATGTTAATCCAGGGATCATATCAGTATAGACCAAATCCTGCTGAAAGGAAAACAAGGTTAAATTACAAACCATAAAAGAAAATGTTACTTACTGCATCTGTTATCTAATATCTTAAAGATTAAAAATGCAAAAATGTAGTGTTATGAAATGTAAAAATGTAGAAAATCAAGAAATATACATTTATTTTATATCCATTTTCTTTCACTTTAATTAAGAGAGTTTTTTTTGTTTTGTTTTTTTTACATATTTGTCTCTTTGACATGCTACTACAAAAACATTCACAGTCTAATATTCCCAAAACCTGCATTGGCTCAGAGTTTAAATGGTATGAATTAGTCCCAGATTATGTCAGTAAGGGCCTCACTGTCACTGCTGGGTTCAAGCTCCAAATGACCTGTCCATCACTCTTTGCCTTGGCCCTTTTCATTTTCATTGGAACTGCAGCAGATGGTGGAAGTTTGTAGTAGAGCTCCCGCCATAGGTGAGTGCGTGTGGCGTGGCTTGGTGTTTTAATGCGTTGCCATGGAGTCCATGATGATGCATGGTCAGTGGCCCACGTTTGTGATACTCCTGCAGTCACTTATTCCTTGATGTAATCACTGATCTAACTGCACATTTCCAGCCCTGAAACTCACCTGTCTTTCACATGAGAGATAATGTGAGAGTGGCTCAAAGTTAAACTAGAAGTTTAATGTGACTGAATAGCTGTAAGTGTGTTCCTCTGCACAGATGTCATCAACGCCGAGTCATTATGTGATCAGAAATTACCTCAAGAAAGCAAGATTGCATTTTAGGAGTATTCAAACAGAGAGAGGACAGAACAGGTTGCACCTTGATGTCTTTTGTGAAATCAGATGCAGTGTGTGTCAACATTTTAAGTTTGCATCTGCTGCTGTTCAAAGCCACAGCAAGAAGACGGTAATGTCCTTTAGGTGATCATTTCTTTTACCCATTCTTTTTCGTTTGTAATGACTGTCTGCACTGTGTTACGTCCTTCTTATAGGTTTGATTGGGAACATGTGGAGACTGAGGCAACATTCCTCTAAAGACTTTTCTCACAGCCCAGTTTTGACTTTCAATAACAGGAAAAGTACAAGAGCAACTAATGACCGTTGCAGTGAGGCCTTCTTGTATGCCCTCTAACTGAATTAGCATGCATGATATCAGGGCCCTGGTGCCTCTAAATGGTCTGTAGCCATTATTACACCTGTTTGACAGCTCAAATGTGCACTGTGAGAAAGGTTTTGTTTTACTCATTCTCACTTTTACTGGGAGTATTGGTGATATTAACAGAGACTGACAGATACAGATCAGATACTTTCACTTTAGGTATCATGGAAATAACATGAGTCATGATAAAACTGTCTGAATAGTAAATCTATGTATATATAGTTCAGTTTATAAAGTTCAGGAGAAAGAACTTGTCATCTGATTTTAAAAGAATGTAGTAAACAGGGAATGAATCTCACCTCAGTCAAAGACAGTTTTCGATGTTCTTCTGTCTCACGAGTTTTTTTCATTCTTTAGAGTCAAGAAATGCTGAGCAACCTCGAGTCAGCGTCCATGCGCATCGTCAAGCCTCCTCAGCCTCCCTCCTCCTCCGGCGGCCGGATCGCGCCCTCCTCCCTGCCCCTGCAGCATCAGCAGCTGAGCCAGGTCGGGGTCCCTCCTGTGGCCAGCAGCAGTACCATGGTGCCCGGTCCGAGCTATGGCCTCACCCCGGACAGCGCAGGGGGGCTGCGGATGACCACCATCCAGGAGGACCCCAGCAGCGACTCTCACCTGGGAGAGGACGGTCTGGTGGACGATTTCACAACCGCAGGAGCCTGCTCGTCGGTTACGAAATCCTCCTACGAGGATCTGACAGAAAGGAACCCATCAGCCAGGGACCGGCGGCGCCTCAAGAGGCAGGACTGCATTGACAGTAAAGAGACTGAGTGCTGAGAGTAAACGTCCAGCACTTTTTGTTCGAAAGCACCAACATGTACGTCCATCTTGATGAGTTTTAGGGAACATGCTAACACGTAGAATTTTTCCTCTTACAACTCACAGACAGCACTTGTTTTGTAGATCAGATTTGCTGAATCAGAAGTCCAGCCTTTCAGCCAACACTGGGAGATCTGAGAATGCCTGTGGAAACAAGTGTACTGTGGAGCAGTTCCCCAAGCAGGTTATAGATTCTAATTATTTTGTCATAACCCAGTAGCTGAATGGGTTTTTGATTATGCAGGTGTTTTCAAGAACCGTAGAACACTGATTACAAACCTCATTGCAAGAGACGTTGGGTCTCTGGAAATTGGGTTTGTATATTGATCTCAAGGCTTTATCTGTTTTTTTCCACTGCTTAACATCTTCAGCATTATATTTTCCCCACTAAATGCTTGTGAACTAAGTGCAGTCTTTAAGGCAATGCAACTTCACAGGTTTTCTTTGCTAACATTTTAAGATATTGATATTATTTATGTTGTGGCAGTGGTTATTTTCCTATTAAAGGAAAATTTCAGTATATGTTAAGAGGGTGGACACTGAATTCTAAATCTGTCATAGCTGCACTTGAAGTATTTTTTTTATATCACTGGAGAATTGAATTTAGTCTTCTACTTAGTGTATTGTATCTCATCAGTCATTTCGTTAAATATCGTAGGCTTGTATAGTTTTCCACTTCCATAACACTGTGCAGTATTACATGTTTTTATGTCCAGTTTTAATTAAGAAAATGTTATATTGTGTAAAACTTAAGTCATGATGTCATTGTAACATGGTGCCTTTTCTGATTTTTGTGCCTAACCGTTCCAGAAAACGGAAAAAAAGACAGGAATATTCCTAGTCAGTGAACATGAATCTGGAAAGTCCCCAATTTAATTGTAAAAGAAACTGCCTGATCTGTACAAATGTTATGTTTCTGCTTGATTTTCTGTATTTGTACCAATGTCTCACCACTGTTGGCTGCTGTTACATCTTAAACTTGTTTTAAGTGGTAGGTCAAAACAAAAAAAATTTACTGTAACATTAACATTGCAGGATGGATGTAATCTGTGAAGCTGCGCTGTATCCTATAATCTGATGTGTATATTTTTCATGTTTCAGTGCATATAAAGTTCCTTTTTTAGTTTCCTGCTTGCATTATGTCCACAACTCAAAATAAAAAAAATCTTTATTGTGCATTAAAACATTAATGCATGGTCTTATATTTGAAATACTGGCAAACACAAATCACAGCTGCTTCATAGGATGAATGCAGTCCAGTGTCATGCTCTTTACAGAATGTCCAGCCCAGTAGGATCAGCTGTTTTTTTTTTTGTTTTTTTTTTTCCCGTATCTTGACGTTTTTCCCCCTTCAACAAATATCCACCGACCTCTTCTTCACTTATCACAGAACAAGCTGGTCTCAGGGCTCTTGGGATCCACGTCTCCCCAGTAGGGCAGGATGAATGGCAGGTTGGCTACGCGTCTCTCTAACATCTTCCACAGGTGCTGGGCCACAAACTGGTTTCCTTTCTCTGAGAGATGCAGTCCGTCAGAAAGGTAGACAGTGTAGTCCTGAGGAGCAGAGAACAAAAGAATATTTTGTTAAAGTAACATTTAGACAATGACTGGATATAGTGAACAGTCTTTTAACCAGATCAGGGGACATAAAGGTCATTGCATTCAGTTAGTCACTTGTCAAACTACTGATGTGAATTTGTCCTTTATTTCATGTTTTAGTAAAAGTACTACATTCACTGTATGTACAATATTTCTTTAGCATTTAAATTTTTGATCAAGAGAAACAATAATTTCTCAACTGGTATAAAAACATAAATTAAACCACCAAAATATGGTCATTTCCTATGACATTTTCAAGTCATCTGCAAATTCAGATACCTGAAAATACGAAACAAAATCAATGTTCTCTAAGCTACTGTCACAAAGGAACAGCAATAGCTACTGATCCTCACTTGTCCATCTTTCTGCATGAGTGTCCAAAGGTCCAACACATCTGTGCCACACTGACCAGCAGCCTGGACACACGCCTGAGCATACTGCCCTGCTACAGAATTGTGGCGATTAAGAGGACATCCTGAAAGACACATGAAGAAGAGGCTGTTGCAAGTCCGCAGTCTGAAAATATCTCTGTGACAACAATAATAATAATAGTAAAATAATACGTTACCTTTGAGAATGCACTCCTTCTCCCAGGCTGGCTCATGAAGAGGTGGAGGGGTGATGAAGATAACTTTGTCTCCTGACAGTCCAGCTGAAGCAAGAAGTCTGCTGATCTCCTTCAGGTTTTCTGAATACTCCTGCAGAGGAATGTGCTGGTGAGGGTTTTTATCTGATCAGATGAAAAGGGAAAAGAATAAAAAAGGCATCACATAGAAATGATGAATCATTGATGACAATTCAATTCTATTAAAACAAAACTATGATATTAACACCTAAAACTTATTTTTTAAAACTCATTGTACAGTTTGTTACATCTGAAAACATTTAAATTTACACTGAGCTTCTCTAAAGCTAAAGGATTGTAAGGATGGAAAATGATAAGAATATTCAAAATCTAAGCAGCTGAGATATTCTGATCTTTATTTCCAAGTATGGGTCAAGATCCAATAACGCTGAACACTGCATTTTTTCATAATAGAAATACTAGCCTCTCTTTGCCTGGCAGATGTTCACCGTCTTCTGAACTCCACATCCAAAAGATGTACCAATTCTAATCAGATTTTCACTATTATTTTGTTCACAAACAACTGAAAAATCATTATATACTAAAACAAAATAATACATTTCAGTGTGCTGTTAATGCAGTGAATATAGGAAATAGAGGTCTAACTCATGAAAAAATTCTTAATAAATTCCAGATGGTAGTGAGATAGCACCACAAATAATATTATATAAAATAATAATATGTATTATAATAATAAACATTTAGGAAAAAATATGTTTACTTTTATTGACTAAATGTAATTAACAGCATAGTGTTTCTTGTTCTGGTACTAAAATATGGTGCTTTAAGTGTATACTAACACTAGCAAACTCAGTACACAAAATCAGATATTACTACTAAAGTAAACTAATAATCTATGCAATTAACATGCAAAATAGAACAGGGGCACGGCTAAAATCTATAACTGATTAGTTTCTTCAACGTAGAAATCTTCTCCTAAGCCAAATAAGGCAAGATTGATTCAGACTGTTTGCAGAAAAATAGGGAAATTGTACCTTCTAGTGCACTGTCGTTGGCTCCAAAGAAGACAGTGACAGCAACTATGTTACTATCTGCAGAAGTTTGACTGTTAATGAGGCGAGGAAGAACTATCTTGGCCCATCTGGAGTTGTAGCCAGACAGCCCCCTGTTTACAACATCACACTTTCTGGAAGGAAAATAAAAATGCAAAAAGTAAAAGAAGCACTAGATTGATTTCTTACCTGACATCCTGCATACATGGTACAAAATCCAGCAAATGACACTTTTGTTCATGACTCTACAGACAGCTGCTAGCAAGATCTTATCATTAATTTGATAAAAATTAATTTAAAAAAAAATAATAAAAAACAAATACAAATACAAGCACAAACACAAGAGGTACTCACCTTGCAAGCTTGTTAGCTATTTCTGCACCCCAGCCATTGGTTTGAAACGAAAACTGTAAGAAACAACAGGATTTATTCTAAACTTATGCTAAGAAGCTAGCAGCCCATTCTAACTAATAAACAAATTAAATGAATATTGCGAACAAATGCAGATTACTACACTCTTTAAGACAGACTGTAAGGCAGGAGCTAACCTGTGTGATGGAGTCCCCAAATAAAATCACTTTAGGCCAAATTACTGTTTTGGACATTGTGAAACTGAAGGTAAAAACTGCCAGTGCCGATTATAACTGAACTTCCGGGTATGACGTATTAGTTCTGCGTCTCCTTCTTCCTCCGTTTATTGGTGGATTGCAAACCTACGTAAAGGAAACGTATTACGTTTCAGAATAAAAGTCTTCACATCATGACTGTTTTTATCATAGATATTTAGCAAAATATTTTTGCTATGCAGAATTACAAAATTATAAAAAGGTGGCTCCTCAAAGTGGCAGTGATTGACAGCTTACCTATTGCGTGATTTAATTTAATTTAATTTAATTTAGGCAATAAACAAAAATCGTTGTTTGGCTGAAATTATAACAGTGATTTTGAAATTTGGAAACACACTCTACACTCATTGTAATTACTGGAAAAGTGTGACAAAAAATAAGAAGAAGATAATGAGGCTAGCTGTTGTCATAAGTAAAAAACACAAATAAAAAAGCTGTATACATCGTGATGTGTACCTCCCCACAATGTCACCAAAAGTCCTGTCACAAAGATCTCAGTAAGTTCACTTCTTCCCATCACCCTCTACAAAATACAGCCAAACATCTATTGTATGTAGTTATATATCATGTAGTATTTGACTTGCGCTCTGCATACTCACCGCTGGGGGTGCTGCAGTGAGACGAGCCTCTCTCAGCTACTCGGAAATCAGTTTTCTTCTTCTGCTCGTTGTAAACATGGCGGGGGTCAGGTTGCGTTTTGGAAAGGGAGTCTATGGATTTACACGTAAAACATGTAAGAGTAATGTCTTGGGATGTCAAAAGAAGGCAAGTAGAAATGCAGTAGATGTTTTTTGTCTGTCGTCCGGGTTTCTGTTGGGTGATAATCAAAATGCTGCGGACACACTGACCGTTGGACTTTGTAAGGGCACTTGCGCAAGAGGAACACCGGCATTTATTACTGACAGCAACGTCTACGACAAGGAAAATGTAGCTGACTGTTCATCTTATTCTGGACAAGCATATTCACTTTCTAGTCAGACTCGGCCTCAGTTACGAAGGACTTTGTATGTCTCCAGCTCTGCCCTTCGACGACAGGGCCTCAGCAGTCCGTATCTGTGTTGCGGAAAGTTTTGTTTCAGCAGAGCTTACAGCGGCAACGGAACTAGATCTGAGCCTCTTTACAAAACCAAAACAGGATATTATGAAATCCTAGAGGTGTCACCTACTGCCACTCAAGCTCAGATAAAAACCGCCTATTACAAGCAGTCCTTCATCTACCACCCGGACAGAAACTCTGGCAGTGAGGTGGCCACCATCCGCTTCTCTGAAATCAGCGAGGCCTACACGGTGCTGGGAAACAAGGCACTGAGGAAGAAATATGACCGGGGACTGTTGAGTCAGTCAGATCTAACCGCCACAGCCAGACCTTCCGCCAAGGACGCGACCGGGAGCACCACGAAACAGCAACCGGAGAGCAGGCGGTCTGTAGTGGGCCAAGCTGTCCAAGGAGGCATCTTTGATTTTGACATGTTTTACAAGTCCCACTACAACGACCAGCTGCAGAGACAAAGAGACATCAAAGACCGCAAAGAAGAGATGCTGAAAAAGAAAGAGGAGAACGTGGGAGATGACCAGCAGAGCAGGTTGTTGGAGATGGGAGTTGGGGTGCTGCTGGTTTTAGGTCTGGGTATAATACTCGGCTTAAAATGAAATTCACACACATAAAAGAGGTAGCGGAAGAAGGTTGTCCAAGCTCGGACACCATTGGACACTGACAGAAATCTTAAACTCAACGCATACAACTAGAGTAAGCTCTAAGAGCCGATGCTTTGCACAGAGCCGGGAGAGCCGAATATTCAGCTACTGTGCTGAGAATCCAGGCAAGGGACGGGACTTTATTTTGATGGGCACATTATGCAGCCAATCACATGCAAAGAAAATCTAGGATCATACCATTATTTGAAAGAAGGAAGGCGGCAGACGCTCTGAAGACAGTGTTGTGGTACAGGCCAGGTACACGGAGCAACGGAGAGACTTAAATGCAATTGCATAAATGAATAAATGAGCAAAATTTCTGAATGCCAACATGCACTAAAGACTTTTATATAAAGAATTTATAATGTTAAGACCTTGGCCTTTATTTGTTTCGTTTACTGTGGTTCTGTGTTCAGTTGTTTGGTTAAAGGTTTGATTAAAATGTTAAATAGGAAAATTTTAAAAAATCAATTTAAAAAAATGCATAAAAAAGTCATTTATGAAAACAGTGAATAAAAATTGCTTACCAACACACAAACCATTCATAATTGCTAAATTAAGTGAATAGCCATTTGGGAGCCGTAGGAGCCGGCTCTTCTAAGGAAGCAGAGCCAAAAGAGTCAAAGCTTTGCAAAAGAAGCCAAAGACTAAACGGGTATGTCAGCTGTCAACTTATGATAATCAGTTCATTGTTGAAGACAATTTTCTACAACAAATGCCAAACAATGTGCATATTGACTGTTTCTCTTTGTTGTGTGGGGCTTGGATTGATTTGATCATGTTACTTTGGGCATTTTCATGATTTGCTGGTGTTTTATAAACTATATGATTAATCAATACTGAAGAGAACCTATAATTTCAAGAAAAAACAGTAATATACCACAGGACCTCTCATTTACTATTCATTAGTTGTTTTTTTTTAAACAAGTTATGGGTGGAGACATCACTGTCTCATGTTTCATTCTGTACTGTTGCTGTATTGCTCTGTCACTGCTCTTACCATTCATATGGCACCCAGCAGAAATTCAAGCATGTTGTCCACATGTCATCACATTGGAAAAACAGAGGAATCAGTGGTGCTATTTAAAAATATTTGTAGCAATGTATGGTAAGTTCAGTGACTGTAGTTAAAGTAAATGATGTGCCTTGGATGATATTTATTGGAGAAGTCAATGGACAGATATTTAACAAAGACTTTATCATCATGTCTGTCAGAGTGAAATAAATGTTACTCTCGTCTTTCTCTTCTGTTGATATTCTCCAACATTCTTAATTAACACTGAATTACACTGAACACCTGAATATAATTGCCAAGCTAATTAAAAATGAACTAATACAACTGAACAGGATACAGTAACTAGTGTTTTAAACATGATACAGATAAAAACATTTAGTGCATTTAGAATTTCACATCACAGCTAAAAGTAAACAAATCTGTCAAATCAGTGCACATTAGTAATGACAGACAAAATATACAGAACATTTAAACACATAGTTAAGTTATTAAATATAACATAATTAAAAGTGCTTTCATTACCAAACAAAAACAATAAAAACCTATTAAGTGCTATGTACGTAGCTTATTCATTCTGTTTCATGGTGGTTTTGTGGCCTCAAGTAATGAACTTGGATCACTGGATCAATAAATGGGTAAAAGGCTGGTCTCTTCATTTTGGATTCACAAAGTGGGACAAGCATTGGCTGCTGAGGGCTTCAACCAGACCAGACCAGGCATAAATTAACCATAGGTCAGCTGCACTGTGATTTTTTTGTCAAAAGTACGTGGAGTAAAACTGTGAACTAAAACACTGTTCTGGTAGTGTAGAAGTATGGATGTCAAACTAATTTCTTAGACAAGTCACTATGATTCTGAGGAGTGCATGTTTTCCAGTTTTTAGCACAAGTACAAGTTCATTGTTAATTTTCAACACAGTTTCTGAGGTAACTGAAACTCTGTATCTAGCTGCTCATGAACACGTCTGCGGACCCGCAGGCTTGTTTCCATCCTCAGATAACAGGGTTGAGGGCATCGTAGAGCCGCTGCACCGCCAGCTCTACCATCTCTCTCAGGGAGTCGTCCTCTGTGCATTCATCCTCATAGCACACAGACTAATGAGAAGAGAGAAAGTCAATGAGAAAGAGCAAAAAAAACAAAACAGCAACAAACACATCGATGTGTGTCTCAGTGTGTCAGGAAGAAAGCTCCTCACCCGTGTTTCACAGCAAATATGAACCGTCTTTCTATCTACTGTCACTGAGATGTTTTTACCATCATTGAAATCCACACATTCTTCTCCAAACATGTCCCTGTGGACAGAAAAATGACAAATAAAGACTAGATCTGTTGATCTTAGGAATGTCATTTATGTTAACTGCTTTGTGTTGTACACCCATGTACACAATGTTATACACAGATTAGCATAGATATGTTGTAGCACTTACTGCAACATGACTTCCAGTCGAGTTTGGAACACATCCATGTCCATAATGGTACTCTGGGTCTCCATGACTGTTAATGAAACAGAGCGAATCACAAAATTGTCTCACTCAAGTCCTGCAGACACTAACAACATGGACAGATGTCTATAGTTTGTCAAACTGACCTTTCTGAGCCTTTGGGTTTGACTGGACTTCCAGCACTACGGTGGTCACAGCATCAGCATACATATCATTCAGAGGGTTAGCAATCCACTGAAACAGGACAGCAGAGGTTCCATACTAGCTTTCATTATGTATTTGTCTTTGTAAAAACATTATATGGCTATTTTATTTGTACCTTAAGACAAGAACTTTGGTCTAAGCATCTGTTGTACAGATGCTTGACCTCAGTCATATGACAGGATGAATAAATGATGTGACCTGACTGCTCACCTCTAGCAGGACCATGCCGGCCGTATGGATAAGAGTGATGTTTTTGAAGACCTTCAAAGTGTTCTTCTCAGTTCCATCCAGCTCTTCCACATCACCTAACACAGAGACAGAAACAGTCAGTGCAAATTCCTATCTAGTGACAGTAAAAACAGCAGTTTTTAAGTTGCCCAGTGCACATGCACTAACATGGCAGTCTTACTAGTGAGGTTCCTCAGGTGGCAGACAAGCAGTGAATAAGGTCCTGTGAAGGGGATGGCCTGTGTCTGTTTCACTGTGCTCATGGCCAGCTCCGTGTACGCTGCAAAACAGATCACTACATGATGCTTTGCTGTCTGGGCGGGAGGGCTACGCTGCAGGAGGGAGAATTTGGAAAAGTGACAGTGACTTACTAGACAAGTCTGAGGGATTGAGGATGTGGTAGTTGAAGTTCTTCTTCACTAGTATGCCTGACACCCTCTGACCCTGAACACACTTCTCATCAGCAAGAGAGCCCATCACCTAAGAGGATAAACAGTTTTTAGTGTTTATCACTAAAATCACAATGGAACATCTAAGTAATGCAATGGGGAAAAAGTGGCTTAATTTACAACACATTAAAAGTATTTTTTAAAGAGAGGAAAAACAAAAGACAGACAGGCTGTTTATTGACCTTGGCCAGTTTCTCTCCTCTGAAGTTGAGAGTGACAGCTTCTGTGTTACGAGGGTTGTGGACTTCAATGTGAACCTGGTCATTATCCTCATACTCTCTGATCAGTGCAGCCTTCAGACGGGCCATCTCATTCTGCTCGCCATGGACCAGGATCTGAAATAAATAAGAAAAGACCTCAATTTATAATCAAGCTTAAAGCATTTATGTTCACAGATGAAAAATGATAGAGACAGAGAACTAAGAATTTTCACAGTACAGGTAATTTCTTCTTCTTTCTCCTACCACATGTGGCGGTTTAAGCGCCCTGATAAACTCGCTGGTCTGCTGGTAGTCTGTGTGGGCAGAGAAGGAAATGTAGTCCACTGACATCTTCAGCTGCAGCTTCTGTCCCGACATGGTGGTGATCTCCTCCGGCTCAGACATGATGTGCTGCAGAGTATAAACAATAAATATAGATGACATGTAAATAATAACTACACTTCTGTGCAAGAAACTAGACGATTCTGACTATTATCAACCCCAAAAAACACTTATAATGAGAAACACACCACTGCAATATATTAATTTATCAACCTTTGCCAGTGTACCCTCCACACAGTATCCAGCAATGATGACTCCGTTCCTCTTATCAGTGCACCAGCTCTCAAAGAGCTCTCTGGACAATCCACTCTGCATCATACCTGGAGATGCCATCACCACACTGGGACCAATGTCATCAAAGTGATCCATGCTCTGGAAAGAATTGTCATGACAGTTACAGATACTCAGCTGCTTTCACACATTTGTTAAGCCTAGAGATAGCTTTTGTGTTAGTATGTGTGACACACTCTACCTTGAGATTGCTGATATGCTTGAAGACAAATGGGTTGTTGATGTTGATGGCTTTGCGGATCTTGTCGTTCATTGCATTGACGTAGGTCTGGTACACAGCCATGCACTTCTTCGCCAGTGATGAAGCATAATAGATGGGGATGTCATGGAGCTCTGGGTGGTTCTGCCAATACTCATCTACAGTAAAGAATACAAGTAAAAGTAAAGTAGAGCATACAAACTTACAACCCCTGCTGACTTGTACAGACAAAATTCAGTTTTAAACAAGTGTAACAGAAAACAAATATTAAGCATTTTCTAATAGCAAAGGACCATAAATAACATAAATAATGATGTGGAAGTTAATACTGACAATTAGACATAGTTAACATGATTCCTCACCCAGGATGAGCAGCAGTTCCTGGGCTCGTCCTAAGGCGAACACAGGAATTAAACAGCGGCCTTCTCTGTTGACAATGTCATGGACTGTGTTACAGAAGCGAGCTTCTCGCTCTTCCCTCTTTTCATGGATATGGGTGCCATAGGTCGACTCCTGTTGAAAGAAAAATAACTGACTTTACCATGTGCTTTATCCCCTAAAGGTATCTTTGAACATTAATCATTTTATTTATACAGTGTATACATACTATGATAAGAATGTCAGGTTTGACACTGGGGATCTCTGCTGCCATCAGATGCCTGTCTTCTTGCCGGGAGAAGTCTCCTGTGTACAGCAGCTTCAGTGTGAAACACAGAGGATGGATTTGTTTAGCAAACTTAATTTTTATTCAGCAACAAGACTCCCCCAAAAGAGAAACTGTTATAATCGGACAAGCAAGTCATTACCTTTACTCCAGCTATTTCAATCATGAACATGGCAGCTCCCAGCACATGCCCAGCGTGGTAACACCAGAACTTGATTCCAGCCACCTCTTTGACCTCGTGAAAGTTGATGGTTTCAATCTTATCCATGCTCTCTTCCAGGTCAGTCTCAGTGTACAGCATGTCGTCTGCGGAGATGTTGCTGCAGTGAATGAAAATCAGAATGACTGTAAATGACCTTATAAGTCAGCAGAGTAGAGTGTTTCTTAGTGAGATAAGTGTTTTCGCTCCTACCTGACTTTGACGTAGTCTGACAGTAGCCACCTGTAGATGGCCTTAGTGGCGTGGGTCATGAAGGTCCTGCCTTTAAAGCTGGTCTTCTGGAGGAACCAGGGCAGGGCTCCACAGTGATCCAGGTGGAAACTGATAAGAGGACACATCAACATCAAATGGTAAGTTCCTAATCATCACCACCTAGAATAAAATCAACATTGTCATTGTCTTGCCAATATTTGTGCACCAAAACAGACTAAAACTTCACCAAGACTCACTGGCTGATGAGCAGTAGGTCTATCTCAGCGGGGTCGATCAAATCTATGTAGGGGAGAGCGTCCATTCCTTCCAAGCCAGGGTGGATGCCACAGTCCAGCTGCCAAACACAAATATTACTTTATTCATTGCTCCCAGGATAATCCAATGAGTCAATGACAATAATAGCTGAAAACACATTGTTTACATTTACATATTTTAACCTAGAGTCAGGTACATATACATTTAGTCTCTATAAAGTCACGCAGTAGTGTTACTACGTAGACCGAATATCTCACCATAAAATAAAGATGAAAAAAGCGTTACCATAATTTTCCTTCCTTTAAACTCCAGGATGATGCATGACCTCCCGACCTCCTGACCAGCTCCGCTGTGCAAAAGAAAACAGCATAAGCTAACGTAACATTTATTTATTAATACGGTTACATGCAGCAATAGACATTAAAAAATAAAAAGTATATAAAAATACAAATTAACTCACAGCGGACGGATTAAGAGCTGGTCGCTTTCCTCAGCGGGGACAATTACCTCTACTTTGCGTTTTGTAGCCATAATTGCACAATTCTGCACGTACAGTTATATAATATAAAAACAAATATGTTCATATTGTGCTGTTCTCTGAATGAATGAGAAGGAGCTTCCGGTGGTTTGCCAAAATACTTCCGATGAGAATCAAGAGCGCTGTCAAACGTTCCGACGCAGGATCCGGTCACAGTGTAATTAATAAACTCTGTTATTAAAATAGAAATGTGTTTAAAGCGACATATAAAATATTTTAAATCATTTATGTAGTTGCATAATCATAATTGCACAATAACATAATCTATATTGCTCTCGGCTAAAAATGAAACATTACAGACACGTCTGTGCTTTGTAGCGTCCCCTTTAAGTGGGTAGGGTGGAGGCTGTGAAACTCAAAGGGAAGCCAAAGAGTCAAACTGTAGGTAAACAGAAAGCGCCTTTGAAGGAAATTTACTCTGAGCGGTACGTCGAGACTGACGGTACAACAGGTACATGCTGTGTAGCTAACTCAGTTATAACAGTAATGAATACATCGTAGGTGTGCTTAACAAACCCCCGTGAAAGTCTCAGGTTTTCAACTTCAGTGTGAAGATGAACGTGGTGGAAGATATTTAACGCTTACGTGGAGCGGGATGACTAACATCCTCACCTTTATTTCTTATTTAGGCCCGATTTCTTTTAGGATATAACGTTTCTTTGCTTGTTATATAGTGTTTCTAGTTAACTACATAAATGATGAGGTCAACGTAAACGTAACCTGTTGCCTGATGTATCATATTTGTTATGGAGGATATCTTCCTCCTCCTCTTCCTCCTCCATCACGAAGACCTGCAGTATTATTTTTACTCTGTCAAATAGAGGTAATGTTCATGAATGGTATTAAACCTCCTCCTGGAGGAGTACTTCAGTTCAGCTGATGTCATGTATTTGCAGTAGTTGTAGAGTTTTAGTCTTTGTAGACCTGCTCCTCCAGATGACATCATCTGAACAGAAAAAAATCTTCCTGAGGACATCATCTGGAGGAGATGTTCAGCTGGGATCAGAGAGATATTTTAATATACCATTCAATACAGTTCTTACCAACCACCAAACTTGTAGTATTTATTACACTGTTATATACAAACAGTATTGTTATAATGCATAAAGTGTAATAATATTATATTTAATTCTGGACAGGTCTCTTCTGGTCTATAACAGTCATGCAGAGGTTAGCTAAAGGATTATTTTGTAGTTAAAGGTCTAAACTCTTATTATTGTAGCCATTATTAAAAATGTAGACTACACTATGTTCTGCATTCAATTATTCATTATCTCTGTTGAGACCTGAGACGGCAGCCCTCTCTGCGTATTGAACAATGTGGTCTGTGTTGATTGAGGTTGTCGGGCTGGCGGGCTAGATGCAGTCGTCATGGTGAAGGATGTTTCGAAAAGTCAAAAAGCGCCACAGCAGCAGCAGCTCACAAAGCAGTGAAATCAGCACCAAAAGCAAGGTGAAACACTCACACAAACACACAGAGAAACTAGGAGAAGGCGGTTGTCTCCTTATTTAACTCAGCCAACACCCTCTTGTGTTTCTGTCTCTCTGTAGTCAGTGGACTCCAGTTTGGGAGGCCTGTCCAGGTCGAGTACCGTCGCCAGCCTTGATACTGACTCCACAAAAAGCTCAGGTCAGTGAAATCACCAGCTTTGACCTCTTCTTTCATACTTTCCCTTTTGCCCTTGTCTGACTGTTTGACGTACGCGTCCTCGTAGGTAACAGCACGTCTGACACATGCGCTGAGTTCCGTGTGAAATATGTGGGAGCCATTGAGAAGTTACAGTTTGACATGAGCAAGACCCTCCAGGAGCCTCTGGACCTCATCAACTACATTGATGCTGCTCAGGTAAGAATCAGGAGAAAGACAGGGGCACAAAAACCGCTTTACCATTTTCTCCAGGATTACTGCAGTGAATATTACATCATCAATTTATGGCACTATAAATATTAAATATTTTCACAGCAAGATGGAAAACTGCCCTTTGTGCCTGGAGATGAGGAGATGATTCTTGGAGTTTCCAAGTATGGTGTCAAAGTGGCCTCACTGGACCAGTGTGTGAGTAGCAGAGCAATAGAGAAGTGATATACAGTGGTGTGAAGAAGTGTTTGCCCTGATTTTTTTACTTTTTTGCATATTTGTCCCACTTAAAAGGTTCAGATCATCAAACAAATTTATATATTTATATATGAATACTTTTTCCACACCACTGTAGTATAGTGCTTTGAGATTGGTTAGATTGCAGTATTCATTAAAACTAACAAACAGCTTTGTCATTTAGGTTTTTAATTTGAACTGAAAGGCTGAATTTGTTTATATTTTAAAATATTTTACTTTTATTAAAAATCTGCTACTGTGAGCACACTGATGGAAGGTGATTATCTCTCCTTCGACCAAATGTACAAGTGGAGAAAAAGACCTTTATGCTATTGAACCACATGTTTTTGATTTTACCCTTGGTCAGGATGTGCTGCATCGCCACCCTCTCTACCTGATAGTGCGTATGCTGTGTTATGATGATGGTCTTGGTGCAGGGAAGAACCTCCTGGCTCTTAAAACCACTGATACAGAACAAGGAGAGTGCAGCATCTGGGTGTACCAGTGCAGCAGCTCAGTGAGTGTAAACATCTACATAGCTCTTACCTGTGGTCATGTACCATATCACTGATTGGCGGTGTTTCTTTTCCGTGCATGTTGTCTGTCTTCTGTCTTAACAGGAGCAGGCTCAGTCCATCTGCAAGGTGCTGTCATCTTCTTTTGACTGCGCTCTGACGTCAGACAAGTCCTGAGACCTGACTCGAAATGAAACATCTGCAAAACCAGTACAGTAACCACCATAGGTCCACTGTGATTGCCAAAAATATAGCAACTATTTTACTTTTTTTATCAGCTTTTCTTAAACAAGGTTATTCCCAGGACATGCCTTTGTGCTGAACACACATCCTGCTTAAAATGTGTTAGGTACTGTCACCATCCCGTAATCCTATGAGACAAAACCACTGTTGACGTTTCATAACAAAACAGAACATTAGGACAGAGGGAAATGGTTGAATTAAAAACACCTTTGGGCCACAGTGCTGTTAATGTTAATAATAATATAAAATGGTACGTCATATTTTAAATAATCTCCACCCAGCTGTGTCAGCATATGGGAATTCATGGGAGTGTGTTTTGTTTTTTTATTTGACTCAAAGGTACATTACAAAGAGGCAGGAACTGTGCCCCGTCTTTTAGGTTTTGCCGCCTGTGTGAGACGAATCTTACTGTTTACTTAATTTGTGGATGTACCCTTTTTTATTTAAAGACTTTTTCACTTAATCTTTTAAATCCCTTTTCACTGCACATTTCTTGGTACCAAAATATTGCTGTGTGAATTTTTAAGTCCCTGTTTTTATGCAGTGATTTAATCATTAATCTTTTCATTTAGTGCATAAGTTTGTTGACTCTTAATCAGCGTTGGAAACATTTTTTACACTTGCACATAATAAAAACCCATGCCCTCCCTGTATCCTCCTTTTCCTATTGGCCCAGTTAATAATTACATATAATAATACAATGAAAAATGAAAAGATTTCATCTGGTACGTCAAGAGGTGAAATAAGTGTTTTGTTTTGGATAAATATTGTTTTGATTACACTGTGATTCCGTTTTCTTTTTAATGTCATACTTTTAAGTGTGTCTTACAATTGTCTAACTTGTGAAAATTCCCCCATACCAAAAAAAGCACAATTTTTTTGCAGTTGCAGTTTTTGCAGTGCAGTGGATTCTGAAACTTGGATGCACTGAAATATCCCCTTTAGAGGGCGCTCTTGCTTCGTCACTCGTAGTTTGAAGTAATGAACTGTAGCTGCGCCAATACTTTCGTGCACAAAGGAATTAAGACTGAAATATCACAATAATTATTTTTTAAGTAACTTTGCAAAAATGCATCGTAAACTCCAAAATACTCTAAGAAACAGACCAAAGCCTTGTATTATTTCATATTTTATTATTCCAGTTTCATTGTCCCATGTACTTGCACAATAGAGTTGAGTCGATGAAAATGAAATGAGTTTATTTTCCCAGTTGTGTGTATGAGTGTATTTGTTTTTTCAGCACACACACACACACACACACACACACACACACACACACACACACACACACACACACACAGGTCCAGCTGAGGTTCTACATGTATCTGCTCATGACAACAGTGCATTAAAAGACATTTTCTGCCAAGGTTAACTCTGCTCTCTCTTTACAATTAAATATGAACAAAACAAAACTATTTACATGAATAGATTATTAAATCTTCCTGTTTCCAGTGAGTTAATTTTAATCACGATGAAGAGAGTGTATCTTCTACAATTCACATGCTTCTCTTCTTGTCATTAACAAATACATGGAAGGCTCTGGTTTCTGGTTAAATGCGGAAATATCAACATTATGAACAAACCAGTTGCTCTGCAACCAAAAATGAAGTTAATTACATTGTATGTTTTATATTTATTCCACAATGCTATAGATAAACTCGTCTTTCTACATGACCCTGGAGATATACAGATATGAGAAGCTCAAGCTATGGGAAGGATACTCCTCTAAGTCTGGTTGTATAGTGTCAAAGTTGGAAACTTAATTTAGCTCATTTATGAACAGAAACAAATCAGCCTGTGAGAGTCTAAAAGGCAAGAGTGACAGCTGACCACAGTACCCCCCCGCAATATTGTTTCATTGACTCCTTATTCTGTGCCGACAAGACATGTACACACACACACACAAACCCACACACCTTTACTTCCTACTCCTCTAATAAGGCAGATGACAGGCAAAGACAGCCTGAGGTGTCAGATTCGGCATAAAGGTAATTACTGGCTGCTGCAGCTCCACTCGGTGTCATCATTATATCAAAAACAGCATGGGAGGAAGAACCGAAGTGCTGCTTTTGAATATTATCCTAAAATAGCACAAACGTGTGTGGACATGTGTGTGTGGAAGATGTATGATCAAGTCATTTGCAGCTCTATTACTCTACACATGTGAGAAAGTGTTCTTGTGTCAGGTGTGGTGAGTGGAAGGCTATTTTACATGCAGCATACCCCTTTCAATACCAGTCTGTCTTTGAAATAGGGGCAGGAAAGCACTGCCTTAAGTGGAGCTTCTAGCATATTCCAGGGTTAACTTAGCACCATAACCTCCACACAGGAGGACTACTACAGAGTTTGAAGTTGCACCTAACAGAAGGGGGTTTTTAAAAATTGCTCATGCACAAAGGGGGAATGTAAGCATGTTGACTACATTCACATTAAGAGTTGTTAGCAAGAAGAAATACATTTCTGTAGTCTTTCAGTACAATCGATTTTGGGATCAACTGTACAATGCAGCTGAACAGAAACTGGATGAAATGAGTACTATACATACAACCTTCATTATGCCACATGTCATCTTATGTTGTAACAAGGATAAAGACAAAGGAAAGTGCATTTATTGTGAGAGGTCATTCACTACAATCATCGTTTTTAAAATCTTCGAGTCTTTGTCAGAAACATTAAGAGCAAGCGTTAAAACCGCATACGGCCCTGCGAGTCCTCTGTGAGTCCTCTGTGACTTCCAGACTTTCTGGCACAAGTTGCAGCCAAAGAAACGATAGAGGAAAGACACTTCAACAAGCTCACTCATGACGGCAGTGAGGATGATTACGACACTGAACATGGGGGAAGGTGGTGGGTGTTGTGCTGGCTGGCAGACACTGACAGGTGAAGGAGGGAAGCTGCATCCTGGGACATTTTCTGAGAACTTTCAGTCCACGATGAAGTGCACAAATGTAACAGGGAAGGCTCCTCTTCTCAGTGGATCGCCTTCAATGTGTCCCAGCTGTTAAAGAGGAAATCAGAGACACAACAAGACACTTTAAATGTTAGTTGACTGGGTCTCTAAGTTCTTTTGGGTAGCATAAAAAACACAAAGTGACTGATTATAACTAAAATCATCTAAAACATTACAACACAGTACTAAAACACCACAAAAACTAAATAATGGGATTAAAATAGATATGATCCAATACTGAGTCTTTAAACATCAAGGTTAATGTTTGGCATGTTTGCAGTCATTTTTATGTGTGAACTTGATATAAATCATACAGTTCAGCATGCGTGAGATGCAACAGCATCATTACATGTTTTTTGTTAAATTAGATAAGTGCTTTTATATTTATGTATAATCAGCATTTGCTGTAACGATATGTCAATCTTCCAGAATAAAGGCAAAATAAATAAATGGGAACTATATGAATCCAAATCAAATCAAACAACATCCATCCCTACCAAACACCATCTAAAGAAACACAGAGTAAACCTACTATAAGCTACGTCACAACAAACATCTCTGGATTACATTTAAAATTACTTTTTCACAACATTATTACCTTTAGCGATAAAGAAGACAGAACTTTATTTATCTCCATTTAAGTCATTTTAAACGTCTTCTACACCTGAAAATAAAAAGCTATAACATGTTTCTGCTCCAAAAGTGTTTATAGAAGGCTAACGTGACAAGCAGCTGGAGAAAAGAAAGAACAGAATAAGCAATGCGTTGATACAGTCTGAACTGAACTCACAGGAGAGTATGAAACAGTTTTATACTAATAAACTCAAAATGAAACTTAGTAGTAGTTGTACAGTTGACCGTTTGTGATGCCTCATTGCTGTTTTTTTTCAGCTTATTATTAAAGACAGAAAAAGAGTGATAACACTACTGCATGCAGGACAGAGAGGAAGCATGGTGGGGACCTCCGGGGACTCTGGCTCCATGCAGGGACACGGGGAGAGAGTGACTAAATACGGTCATATCTGCAGAGGTGGATCAGAGGAAAACAAGTTGCAGCTGGTCAATGTTCACACAAGGGGCTCCACAGAGGAAGAAACAGCAGGCGGAAAAAGAGGAGGAGGACACAGAGGAGGAAGGGGTAAGGAGGCGTGAGCCAGAATGAGCTCATGGCTTTTTTGCTTTCAGCCACCATGGTTACCGAGCGCACTGACATCCACATGGTGAAGATGAGATCAGACTGGGACACAAGCTGGACTGGGAGCGTTTTGTACTTTAATCGGAGCTCATGTGCAAATGTGAAAACACACTCGCACATAGAGAGATACTGACCCACCACTCCTGATCCTCCTCCCCATCCACCACGATCACCTCGCCCTCAGAGAAGGTCAGCTCGTCTGGGTTGTCGGCTACACAGTTGTAGATGGCTTTCACTCGCTTCGGCCTCTGCTTCTGGGAAACACGACAAGCACATACACACGTTTTATCAAGTGTGTGCAGAAGAAAAAAATAAATAAAGAACTGTGTGTGGCTCTAAAGCAGAGATAAAGATGAAACTTGAAAATCACTGTTCTTCCTTCCTCAGAGTCATAACGTTTTCTGATGTTTCCGTTATGTCTTTTTTTGTTTATAGTATAGTGTAGTTTATTTTTATCATTGGGAACTAATCCCAAGTCACACAGAGAGACGTCTTGCTGTTCTATCTGTTTTGAGATGACTACAGTCTGGTGTTATCCCTTTTTTCCCCTCGACTAAAGTTTATTTTGAAGTTTTTCCTTTTCAGAATTGAGGATGGAGGATGTTTATTCTGAGTATAGTGAAAGCACGAATATATATTTTGGGCTACACCTCTAGAACTGACTTGACGGTTCATCTCTGCTGCTTTGTGCATTTAGTGGATGTTTGTTAATAACAATTGATGAAGTGACAACATGTAACTGGTGTTACACGACTGACTGACAAAGTAAACAAAAAGTTACGTTACTTTGCAGCTGTAGGCTAAAAAGTTGCACATTTTCAAAGTTAAAGAAATCTAAAAAAGCGAAAAAAGGAAGCTCTCTGAGCACCAAGTGAAACTACAGGAAGGAAATTTACTGCGCAAGCAGACACTGGAGACTCTGAGACAATAGGTTGATCTAAAGTGTAGTGACGGGAATTACACAACACTAAAAACAGATTACCACGACTTAGAAAATCAGCAGCCAATGAACCAGTACAATAGTATCAATGAATAAGTGTCACACAATCTACAATATGTGAATGATAATAAGAGAGGAGAACGCGGACTCACTGGGTAGGTCTTCCTCGGCATGGGGGCTGGAGGCAGAGACTGACCTATGGAGTTCTGGGGGCATCCTGGCACTTCCTTAGCTGGAACAGGAAGAGGAAATTATATCACAATGACAACAAAACTCTCCACATTTCCATGGAAAAAAAAAAACAGGATCTGACAGATAGTAAAACAACTTGTGTGAAACTTTCTGAACCCTGGACAGTGACAGATTAAACAAGAATTGGTATTTTGCCTCTTATCTGTTTACTCACCTGGTCTCTCGATAGACTCTGTTCGATTTAGAGGCCCTCTGTTGAAGCTTTTATCATTGCTGAGAAACAAACAAACAAAAAAAAAAAACAATGCAAAAACTTACTCTCACCAACTAAACTCTACTTATAAACACATGCACAGCTCTCAACAGCTGATTTATTGCAGCCCTGCAGGAGGTAAAAAGACAAAAAGGCGGCTGAGTTATTGCTCGTCTGGCTCAATGCAGAGTTCAGCCTGGAAACTAATGAAGCAGCTAAACAGCAGCCATGCAGGCTCACTCCTTATGGGAAACAAACAGCACATTACAAGACAGGCGTACACAATACACAAAAACAAGATACACAGCCTCGGGGTAGTGCATGAAGTTCTTGAGTAAGTAGAGTAAATTACATATATCTACTTTTTTGCGTCGTTTACTAGGCTGGAAAGAGACCAGTGAATTAAAATCTGGCCACATGTTGACATTTGAGTTTCACCAGCAGGGATCTCACACCTGAGAAATTGTTTTAGTTGTCAACACATGCATGTGACTTAATATTCTTACCCTGCAGGAGATTTCGGCGGCACTGCACGGGATCCCAATGGTCCCTGCCCCGACTTGGACTGTATGTTCAAAGCATCCATCTTTGCCAAAGGAGGGGGAACCAGACCTGCGATACAGATTAAGACAACTCAATTGATTTTGTCCATCTAATATTTTTGTAAACTGTAGTTTCTTGACCATTTGTCAGCCAAAAAAAATATGCCAGAAAAACACTTTGTGATTTGTTATTAAAAACTGAAAAATGCATAAACCAATAATCAGTTGTCTGGAGGCTCTGCACACACTCAGTGATTGTGTCATTCTTTAGTTCACTTATTTGTGCAGATAATAGCGTTGCACATTTTTAATATGATTGTGTTTATTACACACTGTACTGAACTCAACAGACAACTCTAAGAAGCTTTTACACTCTGGGAACAGCCTACTCTGAGAAGGAGGAACAGCTCCATACCTCCAGTGGAAATGAGTCTCATAGGGGGAGCAGGAGGATGCATGTTAGGGGGGTCTGAGGAAGACCTTTGTCGGCCAACAAGGTCTAAAGCACCAGGCTTCCAGCTGCTGGACGCCGAGGACTGGTTGATCCCTCCCAGACTGGATATCTGGACTGAGAGAGAGAGCCAGAGAAGAAGAGGAGATTATTGGGGGGTGGGGGGTGGGGGGATAATGCACTGCACTTTGCCAGAACCAGTGTCCACGTTAAAAGTCATTTCTATTTGAGTGTAATTGAAAGTGACAGTTCATGGGGAGAGGGAATGTGCAGAATGGGGGCTGCGGAAAGATGAAGTTGGCATCGCAGCTGGTTGTTTGTTCTCTGCTCTTTGGCAGCACTCCAGACAACTACTAATGTTATTAAAGACTGACAGTGGTGAACTTGTCACACGTTCGTTAGCATGAAGAACTATGACGAGCAGCACATAAAAATACTTTTATCAGTCAAGGTTTTATTTTGTTTTCCATCAAATGATGTCACATTTTAATCGCCTGTCTTCTTCATTAAATTGAGTTTTTGTATTTCAAACCACTTTGCAAAATGAAAAGAAATCCCCTTTAGATTTGAGACCATTTGGATTCACGAGGCCAACTTCCCCCAGTCCAGAGGTCAACAACTTTCTGGAAAAACAGCCCATCCATCTGTCTGCAATGTGACTTTTCCCTGCTTCAGTACCCAGAGACATCTGTGGTATTAAAATAGGTCAAAATGTCACTGTGAGCATCAGAGAGTAATTAAAATAAGGGCCTTGGAAACCAGCAATACTGGACCAAATGAGACACTATCCCCACAGAAACTGTAGGTCTAATGAGGTTGTTCCTCTAGTGCATAGTTCAGAAATGTTCACTAAACAAAGAGGTCACAATCAGGTCAAAAAGCTTATTAGGTTTTGCAGGGAGGTCCAAGATTTAGATTAGATGTAGCTACTAATATTGCCATCTAAAAGTGCCTTTCAGTCTCCTGTCTGAGTTACAGTCTCTGAGCTTACCCAGGTTCCTTGGGGGCAGTGGGGGAGCAGTCGTGGTGGAGGACTGAGGTGGGCTGGTGTTGAGGATGGTGCCGTATGTCTCGTTGTTGACCAGGTTGGGCATGTAGGCACGCTGTTTGTCCTTAGAGAGGCTGACAGCATCACGGCCTCCAGAGCCCAGGTTGGATTGGAGGTGGGAGTTACTGCTCGGGGTGTAGCAGCTGACTGGACGCTCATCTCTGCGATGAGGGCTTGGCTGGAGCAGCAGCACAGTGACAGAGTGGGTCAAAGGCAGAATACGCATGCATGGATGTGAGATTTGTGGTTATGTAATGTAAGAATGTAACCAAAACATTAGCCAGTCATAAAAATAATGTGCTCTAAAACCAATGCTATGAGCTCATGTGCACTGAGACCACAATGTAACAAACCAATTTCCTTGCTCACAATAAAGATCGGCATTCAGGGGATTTTCTTACCCTGAATACTTTCTGTCAAACTAAGATCTTTTAAAACAAAAGAAAATATATCTTTGCATGAGTGTTCCAGAGATCTTCAGGCTGTTTTTTTCTTGTTTAGGGCTCAGGCTCAGAATTTCTTCAGTCTTATACCACTACTTCATGATGTCTACATATAGTAAAGAATTTTTTTTTAAAATAATAATACAAAGCTGTCTCTCACCTTTTCATCCAGGTCTTCATCACTCTCATCCAAGTCTTCATGCTGCAGACACCATTCATACTCAACATGGACGTGGGCATTGAACTTCCCTGCCAGTGCTTGGTTTAACTATACACAAAAATAAATCCACACATATACAAACACAGATGACTGACACCGTTTCAGGAGGTGATATGTTTGCAGGCATGAGACAAGTCCAAACACAGTAAACTCACCAGCTCTTCACACTGTAGGTGTTTGAGCCTCCGAGCGATGTCCAGAGGCGTCTCCCCAGCCTCATTAGCTGGAAGGGAAAGAAGAAAACATATAATCACTGTTGTATACACGTCACATGAACACAAACACACGTCTCTTTTCACTGTGACATGAGAAATGTGTAATTAGACTGATTCCCACACTGAACAACTCTCTATCCTCCTCCTTCTCTCTGTATCTATTATCTGGCTGTGTTGCTGATGTCAGAGCGGAGAAGAAAAATTATTGTTGTGAGAAAGAGGTCTGCTGGCAAAGCCCACACCTCTGAAAGACAAAAGGACCCGTTTGTGTTTGCGTGTACGAGAGTGAGAGACGATAAGCAGCGGTAAGAAACTAAATTTAAGACAGTGTGGGCAGTGAATGCACCACTGTCGTACTGTTCGCTGCTGATATGTTTCCTTACCGATCTCTATGGAAGCCTTTCCTCGCAGCAGCAGTTTCAGGCACTCACTGTTGTCGGTGAGACAGCAGTAGTGTAGCGCTGTGCTGCCTTTGGCTGTCTGCTTATCCAAATTCAAGCTGCCAGGTGGACAAAGACAGAGAGAGCAGAAAACTTTAAATCCCAACACTGGAGGCAACACTGGCTTCTCCTTCCTAGTCCCTCTCCTGAATATATTAAATCCTTCAACAATGGGCAAAAGAGGTAAAACAAGCTTGATTCTATGTTTTAATTTTGCTGTTGTGACATATTTAACATATTTTAACACTATTGTGTTGTTACCCGAAAACACAGGTGTATAAATAAAAGCAAATAATTCATAATTCAGAAACCATCCTTTATCCAAAGAGAAAGGAAAACAGGAGAATAGATGTGTGTTGATAAAACCATTAAAATAAGTAAATAGGTCTTGTTAAACAGTTTGTTTGAAGTGCAAAGAGACATCGTTATTTCAATGACTACATATTTTTAAGGTTGTCTATGCAGTGTTTGCTGCACAGTAAGACGGACTACAAACTCTAGCAGTATTTTGTTTTTTTCGTTGTTCCTGTTTTGCTAACTGTACCTGTTCTGAGTGAGAAAGTCAACAATGTGAAGCGACGTTCTATCCACCAGTCTGACTGCAAGATGGAGGGCTGTCTCCCCTTGTTCCTGAAATAACAAAAAGAAAAGGAAAATATAAAACATTTGCATAAAACCCCATAAGAATATGAGGTGAAAAAAAATGCAACAGCATGTTATGAATAAGAAATCAAAAGCTTTGTAGAAAACCCCTGTGGTAAGGTTTCAGTGACACAGGAATATTTTGTGTACTGACGTGTCCGTTGGCCAGAGGTATGGGCTCCATAAGGTCGACTCCCTCAGCGTAGACCTGGATGAGTGAGAAAATGTCTCGAGCCTTCACTGCGTCACAGAGAGTGTGGAGTCGCGACGTCGTGTCCGAACATTTCTTCCTGGCAAAACGCTTCTCCGTGTACTTGGCTGTGATGAAGTCTTTCCTCGCCTGCCTGGTGGAGGACGCGAGAACACAGATGTTTGTTTACAGCTGGTAGATTATTCTATGATCTACGGCCTTTATGTGATTGTGTGTGACTCCACATCAAAACAAGTGATGCACCACTCAAATGTTAAAGCAGTAAAATCAATTACTGTGTTTAACACTGAACAGAACCATTTCTCTGCTGACATAAAAACATGCAACATGCATCATACGATGATAAACTCATCATTATTAATAGAAGGTTGAGTGAAACTTGCCCATGATACTGTTGAGCAAATCTGATTAGTAAGATGTGTCAATATATCACATTAAGGTGTAACCAGTTGTTGATTGGCTGTGGTAGAGAGAAAGTGAGGAGGCAGGAAAAGTGGTGGAGGGGAAGGTGAGTTGAGGGGAGGGGATGGAGAGAGATGGAGCGTGGCGGAGAGAGCTGCAGGGGTGACTTACATGTCACTCGCTGGGTTGGGCTTCACCACATTTTCAGCACTTAAACAAGCCTCCATGATTTCATTAAAGCCTGCATTCCCCACATTCTTGGCCAGCTGTGGAGTGAGTACGTACACACACACACACACACACACACACACACACAAATTAAAACTAGTTATATCCCATTTTCTCCACCACATCCATTTATTTAAAAGTAATCAGTTCAGCTCACACCTCCATCAGGACGCAGTACAGACTAAATTGTGTATGTGGAGCCTTATAGACTGCACAACGCCCGTCTGATTGTGGCTAACATGACTGGCGTCTTAACACCAAGGAAAGCAATCATGACTGGAAACATTTAATCCAGACTGTCCCACAGGCAGTAAATCTCTCCACCAGTGATTAGAAAAGCCAAACAAAATCTCAGCTATTCTGAGATTTCCAAAAGTCTTGGAGAGACTATATTATTATTATTGTCCTGTTTTCTCCTCAGTTTCACCCCCTGTCTTGATTTACTGTCTCTTTCCTCCTCATTATTCCTTCCTTGTCAGTTCCTGTCCTCTCCTCTGTCCCCTACCTAAAAACTTCCTGTGTGATCTGTATGGGTAATCCATACAATGAAATGACTCAAAACAGCGGACGTGAGGTGATTCAGTAAGACGGATGCCAAACATTATTTACCAAGAGCTCTGAGGTACTGAGCACATCCAGAGTGAGTGACTGGATCCTGGAGTAGTGGACTCCAAGCTCCCGGTGGATCCCTGAACACTCAATGCAGGTGAGAATGCCCAGGTTGGTGGACAGCCACGTCGGGTCTGGGAAAGAGAAAAAGAAAGGCTATCAAAAAAATGGAAAAGACAGAGGAAAAAAATAGAGAAATGAATATGGGTGACACAATATCTCTCGGCGAAATGCACCAAAGCAAAAAGTAATTTCTGTAGCACGTGAGCCAACATGTGTCCTTGTGGAAAGCTGTGAGGTCTGGAAATTTAATAGCTGCCTGAAGGACTTTTTACTATCTCACAGCACACAATGTCAGAGGAAAGTGACCAAGACGAAGTGTAGCCAAGTCTGGCCTAGATACTCTGACTGAGAGTATGTGAGTACAGTATATAACAGTGGACACATTGATTTACAAGACCATAACCACAGTTTGCATGTTCTAGTTCATATAACATGCATAACCACAGTTAGTGATTTATATTCTCAATGTATATAAATCACTGCTATCACTTTCCTAAAGGATAGTACAGATTTTTGCATTGGATTGAAGGGTTTTCTGTGACATATTAGTCTTTTGCCAGGATTTCTCACTTTCCAATCACAGAACTGTGCATAATCACCTTTAGATTCTGGCTAATCCTTCCCCCATGTCAGAAGATTTAAATAATTAATAAAGTTGCTGCTGTGTCATCGTGCATGAAATGCACACAGCGTCTCTCTCAGTTTGGAAATGCACATATCGTCTTGCTGCTATGTAATCTCAAAGGACAGAATCCTACCTACAAACAGGTGGTGCAGCAACAAAATATCAACATCTTTGCAAAACCTCTGACTACAAACAGGAGCATGGAGATTACACTGGAAAAAAAAATTAATCTACCTGTTACCAAAACATTAAAAGTTGTATTTTAATCAACATTTCAGTCTTAAATATAATTGTTTCATATGCACCTTTGCCAACTAAAATCACTTGAACTATGGAGGTTTTACTATGACAATTACTGCATTTTACGGTCAGAGCAGTTGCAACAGTTATAGTGGTAATGTGGTTTGGAGAAGGCATCCATGTTTCAGTACACTGTCTTCAGCATGCAAACACACAGACACAAACATGCGTACACATGCAAATATCCTGGGAGCCCACAGATATTCCTCCAAGACAATTCCAAGAGCAAATTTTGTCAAGAAATTCTGATTTCTATTCTATTCTAGCATATATTCTAGCATATAAAAAGGTATATAATTGCATTCTTAGCTTTAACTTGTGCTCTCTGTTTAAGTTGTACTTATTTTTACTTTATTGAGATCTGTGTTTTTAAACTTTCTGTTTAATTTTAAATTTGAACTTAGTTCATAACTTTTGCACAGTCAAAAAGAAGC
>JAUBNQ010000014.1:10954270-10974289 GCA_032353495.1 Ctenopoma kingsleyae | reverse complement strand
GCAGGTGTGTGTTAAGGGGGCCTGCTCCAGTGTGTCTTCTGCTGACTCGCTCTCACTTAGACACACAGCTGCTGTCCACAGCTCCACATGTGGCACAGTCAGGGTAAACGCCGGGGAGGAGCTCGCTCTCTCTACATCCACAGAGGAAAAGCTGTGACTCATTCAAAACACATGTCAAATATACATGCATTAAAGAGAAGGAAGCTGTGTTCACCTCAAGCTGTACACTGTAGTTCACAGTTATATTAGAGAGTCACTGTATACCTAACGCCCAAGTACAGTCTTGATCTGAAGTCCATTGAAGTATGCGGTTCCTAACTTTTCCCCATGTTGAGTGAGTAAAGACAATATTTTAGATAGAAAAGGGCTTCATTGAGTCGACCACTAACAGGTCGACGGTTGCAAGGTTTCTGCGTTCTCTCAGACAGTTGAGAAGTGTGTAGTCAGCCTGCCCCAGGGGAACATGGAAAACTCCATCCTGAAGTTCAGTCAGAGTGTGGGAGAGAGAGAAAAGGAAGGGGGAGGTGCTTTTTACTATGTCATGAACACATCTCACACAAGCACTTTGAAGACAAAACTGGTGTAAACTCTACTACAAAGCTGAGAATGAGGTACAAGTTATTAAAAAAAAAAACTTGGAACAATGTGATCAGCCACAGATATATCACAAACTCAAGTTGTTTCAGTCCAAGGTGACCGCACAAAAATGGTTTGACTGGGAGTTATTCAAACGTCTCATCTACCTACTTCTGGTATTTTAGCACCGGGACACTTGGTGCTTTACAGCTCCTCAGTGAGCACTACAAAGACCGCTGGTCAAGAGCCTTAACCACCAGCTGCCAGAAATCACACTGGGATGACAACATCAACAGCATTGCTTTAAGTGTTACAGAAAACAAACTTTCATGTTAATTGCTGAAGTCTTTTTCAGGGCATTTTACATTTTACAAGGTGAGAGACCATAAAAATGTTTGTTTCTGTCCTGTTTTCCCAGGTGGCTGTACTGACTCGTTGTTTGTGTCTAATCTTAAGAATCAAGTTTCACATTTAGATTTTGTTTATTGTTTGTTTATTAATTTGTAATATACATACACACATAGAATTTTGTCGTTGTTGTAATTGAATGCATTTTCTCATCCTCTGCCTTCAACCATCCTTAAAAACATGAACACATGTGAATAAAAATCATAGATGAGACCTCAAGGCACCAAGTTTAAAAACCAGTTTAAACGGTCTCACTGAATCACCAGGGAGTCGTTAATGAAGTTTATAAACTAGCAGGAGGCTGATAAAAACCAAGTTTAAAGGAGGGGTTGATAAATAAGGACCAAATGTGCCCTTTGAGGGGAAAATATCCTGACTTCATTTAGAGTTTTTTTTTTTTTTGGCTGTCAGAGCAGCAACGTCAGAGGCAAAGTTCCCAGCATTAATGGAGCAAATGATGTCCGAGTGAGAGAAAATTACCTGCTTCCTCATGGAAAACACTGCAATAAAACCACACAGAGAGCACTACTGTGTAAGTTTTTTTATTTAATTTTGAACTCTGCTGGGAAGTTACATCATGAAAAGAGTCTTAACATATACCTCTCCCCTCCATAAAACTGAGACAAACCGAGGGCTTTTCAAACTTCAACAAGTTTTCTGTGCTGCAGCATCAGAGCATGTCTACACAGAAGGTTTAGCACGAGCAGCACGTCAGGAGATGAACAGCTTAGGTGCTCGGCATGAGGTGTTCAGAGAACTGTAAGTCCAACTGATTTTCTTTTTAGGCCCCTAGGGAGTCTTGAGCAATTCCACTAAAACTCTTCCTCTTTAAACTTTTCCCAACAGAGAAGCAGTCTGAGTCCACTCCCTGAGTGAAAGTGACAGCAGGTCAGAACAACTGTCAGGATTTGCCCCACGCACCCCACACTGGCCCCAAGTGTCCAAGACTGCATATCAATGGTGGAGTTCATTAATGAAGAGGCAGGGCCTGTCAGGCAACAATAGCCATCAACGGGAGCCATCTCAGACCATATGGGCCATGAGGTGTGCTTTAAGCTCACATTTACCTCCAGCACTTCTAGTGTCCAACTCACCATCCTCTGACAGAGAACAGCGACTTCCCACTTTTGTGAACATTTTCACCCTGACATCCTTTCTCCAAATGAAACAGACTCACAAGGCCTGACAACAGCCAACAGATCAATACAGTCCCATTAAATGCATACATTACACAAGGTTAGACATGTACAACAGTGAGTAAAATCATAGCAACAGTCAAAGCCCATCAGGGGATAAGAGAGATCACGACTTTGAATCACTTGAGACAGGCTCACGACCTTTGCCCTGGTGGATCCATGGGGAAGACTGCTGCATCATAATGAGGGCCTGACCAGAGCGTCTCTTGGTGATAACATAAACACTGCACTACCAGGCTTTAGAGGCTGGAGAGACACCTCTTATTTCAATCAAAGACCATGTGTGAACCATTAAAGCAGTAGTCCCTCATAGAAAATGAAAAGGAGGTTTGTGTCAATGCTGTTGGCATCATCAGTATGAAGAACACAAAGCTTCTGTATAATCTGTTATGTTTTTCCAAAATACACTCCTGCTGAGAACACACATTTTAAACAAACATAACAACAATAACATAACATAGTGGTCGACTGATATGGGTTATTAAATGGCCGATCTTTAGAGAGCAGTGAGGGCGATGGCAGATTTGTACAGCTGATATGATGCAGTTTTTTCCTCTTTTTAGCTGATGCTGATTAATTAAAAAAGTCCACTAATAAAATCATTTTGATGTACTCCAATCCAAAACCAAAACAATGACAACACAAGAAATGCATCTGCTATAGTTAAAAAAAATTTTTTTTTACATCTCACTAAGGATTTCGAAGAATTAATGTAGCTGGCTTTGCTTCACTCCATTTGGCGTTCTCTGGTGCATTAACTGTCAGTCAAGGGAAATTTGGGACAGAGGATATGGAGTGAGGGTGAAGGAAGGATACAGGACTACAGTGATCTTGCCAGATTCCTCCCATTTCAATTATAGGAAGCATTAAGCTTCTTAGGTGGTAAACTGAAGACTGGCCAGTGTGGCTGGGGGTTTGAGCTGCTCACTTGGGTCAGACTGCACATTTAGGCCATGTGTGTGGCAGAGCTTCTATATCCACCCGTTTGCCCCTAAAGCTATTAGATGTGGATTGTCCTGGCATGGTAATCCTACTGTCTGAAGCCTTGTTAAAACTTTCCTCCAGGCCACCTGTTCCACGGAGCAGCTGTTGTTCCCAGCCAGACCACAGCCAGTCGCGCCAACCATGCCTGGAATGGGGGGAGGAATTAGGGCCGAAGAAAGCCAGGCCTTCCCTTAACCCGGGAACAACTCCAAAATCTGACAAGACTGACACATGGAGAGTTACGAGAGCACACTTACCTTCAGTCAGTAACGCATCAGCCATAAATGACTGCACCTCAAATGAGACATTTCAAGACAAACCAGCAGTAGAGAAGAACAAGTGTTGTGTTCTGTAATGAAGCCGCTGGAGCAGCTGGCAATCAAATAAGATATCATCTTGTGTTAACAGATGATAAGGGATAGTGTCAAGTTAAAGCATGCACCTAAAACAACTGGTGGTCTGAGATTAAGCTTAGAGGTGCTATAAAGAGATGAGCAACTAAAGACGCTCACAGCAGGCACCCATCAACTGCTTCTTAACGCTCACGAGTTCATTGAGAATCTACTTATCGTTTTACAAACGCCGTTCCCTTATTGTACACCGACGTTAGGAAAGCTAGAAACAAGTCTGTGAGAAGCAGACTGGAGGCTGGGCTGCTCAGGCTGTGCCAACAATTGCGTGTGCATGTTGTGAATACCATCACCATTCCCAGAGGTAGTCCCATATAATCGCTCTACAAAAACCAAGCAGCAATGTCTTACCAGTGCATAGCTGACATACCAGGGTGATGGACCTGCGTTGGATGAAATAATAGCCAGATGGAAGACTAATGATACTAGTTTTCAAGACCCTAAACCCCCTTGAACAGCAATAAAGGCCCACTGTTAGCTGACTTGGCTATAAATAATCATTATTCATCAGCAAAAAAAGAATAAACCGGACAAAGGAATATGTGACAATGGGAGAGGTCTAATGGGTGGGTGGGTTTTGGGCACTATATAAGGGAGGATAAAGACTCTGCAGCAGCTCAGTTTTCTCTCTAGGGATACAGGCCTGCCATTAGTGCAGTACTGTTATTTGGGGTGCAAGGTTACAGTTTCTACAATAATCAACACGCTTTGGAGGAAAAAATGTGTAATTAAAATGTTGGGGGACAATATTAAGATCTCATGAGCTTTGTTAATGCTCAACTTATCCACAAAAGTCCACATAACCACCGCCCCTGGGTGCTCGGTGTCATGGTAAATCAGAGGCTTTGGGTCAGTAACATCTTCAGAGATTTATGAGGTGCATTAAAACATTCTTTGAAGAGACGACATACTTTCATCACAAAAGAGAAGAAATCTCAAAGTTCGTGAATGAGATCATTTGTAACTCACGTTGAAACAGTTTCTAAAGAGATGGATGATCTGTTGCTTTTCCGATTTCATATAAAATTGTATAGAACATGTATTATTGTTTTGTTTGTGCAGTTTTGTCTGTTTTACAATTGCCCGTTTAGGGGTGAGCGTTGCAAACTAGCTTAGTTTATGAATGCTGTGGTATGTGGCATTGGTTGATGTTACTTTGCTGATCAAAAGATTCCTCTCCTCTCCTCTCCTCCATAGTTGTGCTTCTTCCTCTCTGTCTCCCTCTCTCTGCACCTTTCTGAAAATCCCCGGCCTTGGAGCTGTATGGTTCCAGTGTGCAGTTTCTGGCCCTTCCAACCTGCACAGTGTTTGTCTTTTGCTTGTTGCTCTTTCAACACACCCCAGCCGGTCGAGGCAGATGACCACCCACCCTGAGCCTGGTTCTACTGATGGTTCCTTTATTGAAGGGAAAGGTTTTTTTCCTCTCTACCGTCACCTTACTCACAAGGGATTTGATGGGTTTTCTACATAATTCTATAACAATCTCACTATGTTAACTGCCTTGAGGTGTTTGAGCGCTATATAAATAAACTGAGCTGAATTTAATTGAATGTCAAATAGTGATGCACTCATTATATTTGGTCTGTCAATGCGTTGAGAAGGCTGATAATGTAATACATAGTGATCCAAATAACTGACCCACTCTACCTGAGAATTAATGAACCATTAAGCTTTAAATGGCCGCCACAACTGCTCCGTGAGCTATAAATGTACCATTGAGCTATTACACAAAGAAACCTGCCTTCATACCTGAACTAGGAGTAAATACACTTGGGAATAGTTCAAGGAGACAACTCTATTGATTGCATCAATTCAGGAATTTCTCTCTGCCTGGCAGGGTTCAGTAACTGGGGCATTAAAACAGCCACAGGTACAAAAATAGACCTAAGACAACTACAATGTGCCAGTTTTTGGCCTCAAACAGGCGTCCTCGTGCGTTCTTTCGTGGGTTAGACAAAAGCTGAGGGGTATTTTATCCAAGATCAATACTTAACACAGAGGTCCACTCAGTCCTCGGGGATAACGCCTTGTGGAAATGGAACTTGTGAGGTCATGTTTTTGACACAGAAAGTTGAGCACACAATTGGCATTGTGTTAAAGGTTTAACTCATGAAAACACTGTTGTTGTGGGACTGACAAAAAAAATGGATGTTTCATTTCTAAATATGGAAAATGATATTGTTGTAGAGTAACTACTTTCCATTCATCAGATATTCTTGAATATATCTTTGAGGGGAAACCAGATCCTAGAGGTCAAATTTCTGAAAACAGCAGACTCTGCTCTTGCCAGAGAAAAGTCAACACAAGTGCAGAGGAAGAAAACCCATGTTTTACAGGACTGCGAGGGGGGGGTATGACACAAAGCCCAATATCCTCTTACTGGATAAACAGGTTTTTATTGTGTGGTTTAACAACACACACATGCACACAAGCTCTCTAAACGGCCTCTTACTAGCCAGCACTTTAAAACTACTATCCTAATTAAGATTGTGTCAGATGCAATTAAGCTTAGAAAGAAATAATTACACAACATTGCACAGCCATTTACGTAAAACCTGTGAGTGCTTGAGCCTCCTCTCCTGTTAATGTGTTTAAAGCCTTCCAATAAACAGCCAGACCCAGAAGTCAGTTTTAAAGAAGGTGAGAGAGTAAATATGTCGGCTGTTTTAAATAGCTCAGTTTGGATATATAGCTCACTGGAGGGTCTGCATCGTCAAATAGTCGAATAAACAGGAGAATGCATGTCTTTAAAGAGAAGAGAAAGTCTTTTAGAAGCACCGGCTAAACAATCAACAGGTACGGCAGATGTGCTTGATGCATCAAAACCCTTAATTTAGCTATAATTATTGACAGAAGCGGCACGCCATTTCTCCATAAAGCCAAGAATCTCAAGTCATCATAACACATTACAAAACAAGACAAAAATGTGACAGGAAGTTATAGTTTTGCACAATCAACAACAGAAAGTGCGCACTTCACATGATTCAAACTGCACATGTTTGTTTTCATTACAGTTACAGTGATTTTATGAGATGTGTGGACAGATTCCACTTGGTCTTTTACAGAAACACAGTACACTAGTGTATAAATCGTTTATATCCCTAAAACATGACTCTCAGCAGATTGATCCCCTGTTCTCGTTGATGACAGGAATATAGAGCAGAGCGTCTTTGTAACCAAACAGCAAGCAGGACAAGTTAATCTCCCTTCTCAGTAACATACACCCACACACAAAACAAAGTTGTGACCAACCAAAACAGAGATAATGGTGTTTTAGAGAGTGACCAAATGTAAAGTTTTGCTTGATAAACAGGGTGTAAAAAGGTCTAAAATGTATATTCCCATGCAATTATTTACACATAACAACACCTATCTAGCATTATCTTAAATATCAATAACCATATCAAATATGTACAAAAAACAAAACAACAGGAAACAGGAGACCAAGTGCTTCTGAAGTGATCTGCCAGATCACGTTAGCATTACAAAACACTGTGCTGCCCCATGCAGTCAGCCTGTCCTCAACTGTCAGCTGAAGGGTAAAAACTAAAAAGTGAGAGCTTGCATAACGAACTGAAATCCTAGAAAACAGCAGGATCAGCATAAAGTTTGAAATGCAACACACTGCTGAAAACGGCAGAATCTGATATTTTTATTTTCATTTATTCTTTGTGAATATGTAGTATGCAGATTAAAAGAGTAACGCGCTTGAATAAGAAAAATGCTATAAGAAATAGAAATACAAGCAATTTTTAACCTTTAGCTACTTGTGGATACTTGTGTTTGTGTAAATAGCTTTTTGTTTGCAAGTTATATGTTTGAGATACCAGGCAGGCCGGCAGACAATAAGTGGAAGTGTTCCCCGTCCACTACAGTGTTTAATTGGTCAAACAAACCAAAGTGAGCGAGGTCTTATTGTCTAAACAATAAGGCCTTGTGTTCGCTGAGCTCGAGTGCGGGGAGGTCAATGTGAGACAAAAACACACTACTCCGTGTCTCTGCAATTCAGCAGCTCTAACAGCAGCAGAAACAAAGCTGCTGAATTGGATTCTCAACACAACAATTCCAACCTCACAAGCCACCAATTACAACTGAGTGACGATTTAAAAAAAGACTTAAATCCACACACTTATTTGCTTACTCCTACACAAAAGTATAATGTGGCAACAACGACAGTAACAGATTAACTGCTATTTTAAAACAAACAGCAGCAGAGATTTGAAAGAAACAAGGTGTAGAAAGGTGCACGGCACCTAGGTGGAGCACCTGTCAGCCAGAGCAGGTGTACGTCTGGCTGCCTGGCTCAGTCCTCCATAAACACAGGTTAAAAATAAAGCCACAACCCTCAAGGTGGATGATCAGGGAGCTTACAGTTAAGTTGACACTGAGCCCAGATGTGGATTAGCTGAATAAAACTGACATTAGACGCCAACAACTTATCTCGTCTCTGCTTGTATCATGTGTGCAGATGTCTGTTTTTGCAATAAGAAAAGTATGGCACAAAATTATCTGTCATATTCATTCAACCTCAATGACAGGTCAAAGTTTCCTCAGTAAAACAAGGATAAAGTACTTGCTTCCTCACACGTCACCTAAAGTCTGCAAGCATACACTAACTAACAGAGCAAAGACACACTAACACACTTAACACACCGAGCTGCTCATGTGGGAAATTCTATTTTTACGATCAAGCAGGGCGAGGCTCTGCCGTAGAGCACACAAAGTAGGGAAACTACAACGAGGGAGGGAGGGAGAAAGGCGGTGGAAGGCTGTCAGGGAACAAAGCGGAAGTGTCCTTCCTCCTGATGACCTGCATGTTCACGGAAGAAGACAAAAGTGATCTCTGTTGACGTACAGTGCAATGCAGCTATAAACTGGGAGAAGGACATTTCTCCCCGTTATCACTGTGGGAATTATCATTTTGCCAAAATATGTGCAATTACCACCACTGCAAAAATGGTGTGAGTGAAGGAGACTGTATCTTCTTCTCACTGTCCACTGCATAAGTTTGCAGCCCATTCAACTTACACTGACATTCTGTTTCTGAAGTCTCACCTCTTTCTTTCTGTCTATTCTGTGCTGCATGTCTAGAAATCCCTTTTCCTCCCACTGTGATTCATGCTTATAAGCTTTGTAAATGTAACCGACTTGACTGCTCATGTTGCCTAATCCTTGAGGGGACAGACCAAATTCAACTTGTTGAGGAAACCTACAGTGTAATGGCCCAACATAGATCCAGGACAGTAATTATCGACGCTGAGCTGATGAGAATAAGAGTATGGAGCATGAGGAGTGGGTAGAGGTGTAGTGGAGGTGACCTAGTCCTGAGTAGACATAGATTTATGGCAGCTCTGATAAAACTGGGTGTATTATGCATTTTCTCGCGTACAAACTATTTTGAGATGGTTTTATTTTACTCTGCATTAACAGATGTTACCAATAATATGTAAATTTCATGGTAAGGTCATCAAAAAAAAATACTATATTTTATGTTTGCCTTACTAACTTGTGTTTATGAGAATGGATGGAAACAACCTCACCTCCTCCAGAGCAGCCACTGTATTCCTGCAGTGGGACATCCGTGTGGTGAAGTTAGAGGCAGTCGGCGATTTGTAGTCTTCATTCGTCTCTGCCACAAACTCTGAAACTGTGATTTGGTCCGGCATAATTAATCCCTTTGCTGATAAGACGAAGGACCACTTTTCTTAATCTCCCTTTTTTTTTAATGGCTGTACTGTTTAAAGGCAGGAAAGTTCACAGCTGCTGTAGTAGTTGTGGTAGTGTCTTTGAAGGTAGTAAAACATCTCCGGGTATGTTTATGTCATTCCCTTGTTTGCTCCCAGCACAGTCCAGTGCAGCAGTGGTGCACGCTGGATCGAGGAGCCGCAGCGCTGTCGCTCACACCGCGCTCTGCTACAAGGTGATGGATAGGTTATATCCCTCCTGGCTTTCGGCCCACTACTCCCTTTCCATTCAGTTTCAAAAGGCGTCCACTGGTCACAGAAGAAAGTCAAGCTTCCTCTATCCTCTCTCGGTTTTCCCAAACCTCCGACTGAACGGGGAGACAACTTCTTCCTCCTAACACGATGAAACAACAACCAGGCGTTTCAACGGGAGCGCAAGAAATTGACAAAGGTAGAGGAGGAGATTCAATGGACGCGCAGCAGCCAATAGAGGACGCCGGCTGGTAATTGGGAGCCAATCAGGATTCATGGAAGGCGTGAACTCATGCTGCCTTCAAACGCTGCTGGTAAATCTGTCGACTCTTGTAGTAATTCTAACGTGGTATGATCAAACCTGACTCTACTAGTTAAATGATTAAGCTGAAGGTGGATTAAAAACATCTGACACCTGGTATTACTTTCAGTAGCATAAATACTTTCCGTAACACAAACTACTACTAATTTTAGATTTTTTTTTTTAGCTTAAATGTTGTTTGGCAGCATTTTTCTGTGAGAATCACCTAGATGTGTGTATTTTATCTAAAAAAAGAAAAGAAAGTGAGGAAAACACTTTGAGGCCTGGGTTTATTTTAAAAGTGACTTTGGTGCAGATATGATCATGAGTGACAGTGTAAGATTTTGATTGATGGACTTTGTCAGCAACAGTAAGTCACATGCTGTAAGACTAAATAAATATGTATTTTGTGCAGAGACAAAATATAGCCTGTATTCATAGTAGTGTATGGTTATTATTTACATGCAAAATCAGTCACTCGAACACTAACTGTCTGTTGTGGCAAAACAATTCATTTTTGTATATTTTCTGAAATTACATTTCCCATGTGACACCTATGTAAAATCAGTGATTTAAATGGCTGTAACTCAAAAAATACACAGTTTCATCAATGTATAACCTGCAAACTATAAGAGTTTGAGAGAGTAGTTTGATATCTACACTGAGTGCAGGCTGGATGAAGTACACGTTTCCTACTGCACATAATAGCAGCATCTTGATTACAGCAGTCCTAGTAGTTCACTTCTTAAGGTGGAGATAAGAGAAGCAGTCAAGTGGGAGCGGGAGTGGATTTTACTATTTAGTATGTGTTTCTGTGAACAGTGAAAAGGAAACATATTTTAAAAACTTAACTGATACTTTAAAAATGATCCTTCTTTGATGGTCATATCAAATATGTGTGAATGAGTGTTAAATAAGTTATTATCTGAATAGCAGATAGCAGCTGTTAAAAGACATTTTATGAATGGAAAATGACAAATCCTCTCTTTCTATTCTCCTGCTGTCAGAAACACGTATATATTAATCCACATCAGCTATATTTAAAATTTAATGGAAATTACATGCATCGAGAACTCAGATGACACTGTACTGTTCATAATATAATCATCTGTCTCGCAGAAGTAATTTTTCATATGATCAATAGATCTGTGAAGCTGACTGTAGATAATGTTTGTCCCACTTCTGATGAATAGAGGGAACTTGTGAAAAGCCTCAGTAGTATCAGCACTAATGGTGGTAATGAGGCCTGAAAGTGTTCTATCACAATGTACAAGATAAAAAGGCTAATTAGACCAGTAATTAGCAGAGCACTATCGACATTATGTTTGCATTTGCAACAGAGTGTACATGAAAGTAGCTTCTGTATTGTGAGAATATGTTTAGAAATTCTTTGTGGGCCACAGCTAAGAATATAAATGAATAAAAATACGAGACTCCTCTTTGAGAAAAACAAAAGAGGAGCATGCCTAAATTTAATACAACAACCACTGCTTCCAGAATGTTTGAGTTTTTTCTAGGCTATGAGATGAAAAATCTCCTGTTGTTTCTGAGCTTATTCAGCTTCAGCAGGACAAGTACCAGTATTATTAGTACTGCAGCGGTCAAGGCAAAACCCTGGGTACCCTTTAAATCAAGAACTAGGCAGTGTTCACACATTCTTTCAGCTCTGCAGCGTCTCCTGGCAAGCTGCTAAATGAGGATCCCAAGACTCGGACTGACCCTGAGTGGCTACTCAGGACTCAGCTCCCTTATGAAATGAATACACACACTCACAGAGAACATCTGCTACCCAACAGCAAAGTCAGTGAGGTCAGGAGAATGCCTAGCCCTAGCCCTCTTCTTTACCATTGATGTGGTTTTATATTTTTAGTACCACCTACCTTTTTAAATGCAGGTTTTATTCATTGAATTGAGACCAAACGTAAAAAATATATATAAACTGAAAGTAGTCCTCCAAGTTTCTCCTTGCTGAAGTACTGCACTGAAAACAGCAGCTATAGGTTGGGAGCATGAAAAGCATGTTGTTATATATTTTATATAACTTGGAAGAGCATAACTAAATATCAGTAACCAGACACTGTTATTGTAAAATTGTGTCATGACTACTGTTGAAAAAAAAAAAAAAATCCACATAAAAGTTTGAAGCTGTGTTTGCTGCAGTCTACTGAAAAAAGAGGCCAAAGCAGAAGCTGTTTTATTAAACTTAACAGACGCGTCATTCATCAGCAGAGCCCATCCTCAATATAAACCTTGTTTGCATGCAAGCAACTTGGAGCCTGCAAAAGCGAGTCAGTGTGGTGGTTGTTGTTGGATCTGCTTCCATTACGACTGCTGTATTTGAACGTCAACAAATAATTTAATGAGCCACCAAACTGAAGGATCCATGTTATTCATTGAAAATGTGTCACTTTTAAAATGCATTTGACTTTAAAGAAGAAAAAGCAAAACCAATTTCATTCAGACAGCTGCAGACAGAACAGTAGTCAAAGCAGATGTCACACTGTACGCAGAGACACTTGAAGAAAATGAAAATGTAATTTGTATTGTGATTTTCACCAGAAAAGGAAAGCACAGGGTGTGTCAGTTGACTCACTGTGCAAAATAAGCCAAAAGCCTCCATTATAGTTTTACTGATTTAGCGTTTGACTAGTTAGCAGCAACAGACAAACATGTCACAGCAGCAAAGGGGAGGTTTGAGTGGGAGTCACGTTTTCCTAAGTGCGCTGAAATTACATCATGATTGTGTAACAGGTGGGATAACCTCACAATCAAGTTTCTAATGCCTCGTATAAATGGAATGAATGACTTCTTTGTTCAAAGAAACTTACAACTAATTCTTACCATTCTGTAGCTCAAACTTTCCATCACACAAGTAGATGAAATGGCACATTATGGGCCAAGGTCAGGTTCACTGCTGAAACATTGCAATGTGAAAAACATCTTAAACTCTCTGTATACAACATTAAGGATTAAAGACACATTAAACAATTTGTCGTTACACAAATGAAGCAGCTTCACATTGGCATGGACTGAACAGGCAGTGCTTGGTGAACCTGAGCAGTAGCTGCACACACTGGGACTCCTAATGGGAGAAGGATGAAGAGAAGAGGGGAGGGGAAGGGCAAAGGAACAAGGGGAGGGTGTGGAGCTCTGAGGGGAGGGCAATGAACTGTAGCGGACCAAGTCTTTTCTTGCAAACGTTGAGAAAGGAAGCTCAGTAATGAGTTCAGGCAAATTTTGGACCCAGAGATTCTATGAATGGATGCTCTGTAGAGACACGGTCTTGTAGAATATAAACTAAAACTGACACAGCATAGCAATGATTTACAATTGTGTTTATTTATGTTGCTAGGCAAGTGTGCGTTGGATTTCAGTGAGTGCAGAGCTATTTCAAATCCTATTTTCAGACACACATTTCAGTCAGTGTGTGCAATGTGTATGAGCTTGTTTATGAAGTTGTCTGATCTGTGATGTCCGATTAGCTGCAGTTATTGTCACCTGAAGCATGATGTCATTTGATCGTAATCTAATCTACAAAAACAAAAACATCATCTACACCTTCAGTCTAAAGCTCAGGGCTTTGCATTGATATCCAAATCTGATCCCATCCACACATCTCAACCAGAGCAATGCCCTGGCTCATGATTTTCATTTAACCTTGACACTCTCAGGACACAAAAGAAATTTAGCACTCTGTAAGATAATTGCACGACATTTTTAGCCAGCCCTCGCCACACACACTCATCTAAATGATGGTCACAAAGAGCCAGGGGTTTGCGGCTGCTTCACTATCATCATTAGGAGCAAGAGGCTTTTACAGTAATTACTATTCCTCTTAGGATTTGGCCCCATGAGCCTGAGCATATCAAATGCTTTATTATGACAGGTAACATGTCATGCCACATCCTTTACTGGATTCCTAGTTACCATAAAGTCAGATGTTTTATCAACGTTTAGACTTTTTCACTACCGTTTTCCAACCCCTTGAGAAAATTCTCCACATTTGAGGAAAGTGAATTTTGGTCTTCTCTACTGCAGCAAAAACAGTTCCAATGATATTTTATTGTGTGGTATAGCATCCCATTTTATTCAGAGTCCCCTGAGACAAAGACAATGTGAGGGTGATGACACCTCAGGCGTGGTTTCACTGGCTCCTGAACTAATAAAACGTCAGTGGCTGTGAATTCTCCCTCTGTGCATGTTGCTGATCACCTCCTCTGGTCCCAGAGTAATGCAAAACACAGGATATTAAATGTTAAATCACAGAAGAAAAACAATGTCTTTCTCACTACTTTATTAGCAGGCGTGTGTTGGGACGTATATACAACTAGTCACATTACTGGCATACAGAATATACAAATTAAATGTCACAAGGTCAGTGCAGATACTCAGATGCATGCTGATCAAACAAACCTTCTCCATTATCACTGCATCATCTTTTTTTTGTCCACAATTAAATATTTATTCCTCATATTAATTTCATCCTAACACAGTACAGTGGTTTCAGTGGTTTCTATGCATGGAATTATTTAAGGATTAGTGGAGTACAAAAGGTGATATGCATTGTGACACAACAGTCCTGACAAACTGTGATATTTTTGGTGATGTATACAGTAAGACACATATTCAGTTAGCTGATGTTCGCACTTCTTCACATACATACACAATCACACCGGCTGACAGAAGTGAGAGCACTGCCTATGGAAACAGGCTGTTGAGCTGTATCCTTCACTAGCCTCATCTCACCAACACTAAGAGAGTAAACATTTAACCAAACTATAGATTCTGACTGAATCTCCCAAGCTCCAAATCAGCCCCAATGACTCTTTAAGCAGCAACTGCAAATTCCCAGGCTGTTTTGACTCCACAACAGCCTCTCAGACATTTCTTCTTAGATCCAGAGTGATGGGATGGTGAGGAATAGTAGAGCATGAAATTAAGGGTGTTTGCTACCTGCTCTATGTTGCCTCAATTAGACGATGAAGCTTGTAATCTTGTCCTATCATTTAAAGTGTTTGGTGGGCTTCAAAGAGAATAAGGACAATGCAGGCAACACTGTAGTGTGATGTGTAAGGGAAGCATAAGATAGAGCAAGCATTATGTGTGCAGTGAAACTGTTTGCATCCTCATGGGAATGTTAATGGAGAGGCAGTGAGTTCAGTGCATGTAACTCAATGATCGTGTCTGTCCAGTCCTGAGTGAACAGCCAGACTGTATGCAGAGTGGAGCTTTCACATCCATCATGTTCACCCATCTTCCTGACAAGATAGATTTTTAGCCATATGGAAAAGCTAACTATGGAAAACCTGTCTTACAGTATACAGCAGCAAGTGAAAACAGTGTGCGCAGAGCATGCTGCATGAAAGTGAGGGAGAAATTGAAGCTTGACATTTTTGTGTGTCACATTAACGCTGAAACCAGTAGGAACATTTTACATCAACCACAGTTTGATTATTAAAGATTATCCATGATGGATCACTTAATTTATTTTATTAACTTTGCCCAAAGATTAGGCTTCATGAATTCATCAGTTGAATTGCCATGGCAACTCACTATCTTATTGATCTATTGATTTTATTGCTTTGTCACCCTGAAGAAAAGCATAGCATCTATTATTATCTGTTCACCTTATGGGAATAAACAATAAACATGAGCGATGGTATTATTTACCCAGATTTAATTTAAAAAGATAGCCTCACATTTTGCAAAATACATTCACGCAAAAAAACAAACAAACAAAGGAAAGGGTAGAACAGATAACTAACAAACTAATTAGTGTAGAGGGGCTGATAGGCTTTCCCAAAACTACTGCACACTACCACAAAACGAACACAACAACAAAACACAATAAAGGAACTGGATTACCATCCTCTGGTAGAAGCTGTACATACTGTACATAAAAGTGGTATCAGCTTTCTTGTCTGTCTTAGCAATAAAGTGCATTTCCTAAAATGTTGAACTATTCCTTTAAGCAAATTACATCAGCATGTACAGTACTGTGCAAAAGTCTTAGGCCCCCAGATCACACTCAGTATTTGTCACTTTAGCCTAAAGAAGCTGTTTTTTGTTAAATTTTTTTTTTTCATTGTGTACATATTGTCTATATTTCCTAGAGGTATTCTAATAAAAAAACACACAAATAAATATATATGATCGTAATAGCACTTCCAAAACTAATGGTGCCCTAAAACTTTTGCAGAGTACTGTATATTCTGAAGAGTGGTTCTCATGACCCATGATGCGGGTCTATTATTATAACTGGAGACTGATAGATATTAGAATCTGAAGACAAGAAGTAAACATTTGAAACTTGACAGACCTCCTTAAATTCTGCTGCACGTCTGTTCTTCCCCTCCCCTGCAGCTTCTATTGTGTGTCTACTTTGCATGCTGCCTTGCTTTACGCTGTGCTGCTGAACTTTGGTGTGCTGACCAGAGAATGACTATCATCTTAATCCAGGTCAGGGAAAAACAAGAAAATTATTCTGTTATGTTAGATTGTTTGCACATTTGTTACCAAAGAACTGAAAAATATTGGCAAACTGACTGGAAGTGATGCTTTAGATGTTTATTTGCTCTACCTGCCTGTTTGGACATGTAAATCTGATATATTTGTGATTTCAGAACATAATTCTTCTTACAGAATCTTGACAAGGGCTGTCATGTTTGTTAACTCCTCCAACTGAACGGGCAACAAAGTTGGCAAAATGCAGACAGGGCAGAAAAAGACTAAGAGGAGGGAGTGAGAGACATTAGACATAAGGTCAGACTGTACTGCAAGCGAGGGAAAAGGAAGGATTGCCCCACCCGCAGCCAACTTTGAGCTTAAAATTAAACAATGAGTGCAGAGCTTGTGTTTCTGCCACTGAAATAGATCGTGGTTAACGATTTGACTCCACACTTTCCAAATGTATTGTTGATTTGGGGAAAGTGTGGGTGAGCAGTTTTTGTACTCAGCAGTCTGTAGATGAGGTAGTATGTAACTGATTATCATTTTCTCTTCCTCTTGTGGTGGACATTATTGTAAAATAAGCAAAACACACTGGCCAGCAATAATATCAAGGGTCCTTCTTTGCCTCGTTTATTATTAATGTAGAAGTAGACAGTAATAGTATATTGCTTGGATTTTGGATGCTTCACTACACTAATTCACAGGATATTTTAGCTTTTACAGTTAAGTCTACACTGATATTCCCAGTATCCCAAAGTTAGGATTTGTCATTGTGTAAGCGTACTGATTGGATAACACTGTTTATTGATTGAAAAATATGATCCTGTTCTGCACAACATCTATGTTATTCCCACAGGTTGTAGTGCCAGAGTATTTGTCCTACTGATAATGATGATGAAATCCCACTGGGATCGCAGAAGCATTAAAACACTTGCTGAGTAAGCTCTGCAGTGTCCGACAGTGAAGTCAGGGTGAAAGTCAGAGCATCAAGTGTCACAACATGATCTTCTTGGAGGAGAAGACTTTCTATTTCAAGACGCCCTGTCCACTGGGGGACTTTGGCCTGACCCCCAAACACAAAGACACTTCCTGTCTGTTCTCTAAAGAGAAAAGCGGTCCCTGAAGAAGCACATCCGAGTGCAAAACATGAACTACTGACTATATAAGGAGCCTATAGACTCACCACAACACACATCAGCCACACAACTTAGCTCGTAAATAAATGTCAGTCTCATGGTGATAGGGAGTATTTTGGAGGACAAAAAAAGAAACAAGAATAGGAAAAAGTCAATTGAATGCAAAGATTATCCCACGTGTATACTATGCCTGGTTTTTCTTATGAATGAGTGGGAACCTCCAGTAACTCATCCACTATTCACATGCTGCTGCAGCCTTTTAAATAGATTACTGAGGGCTTTGTCTCACTCTGCTCTTTCTCACCGTCTCTTTCCTCTCTTAGAAAACAGTACTCTTTAAGCAGAGTATCCGACTGTGAACGAGCCACTGAGGAAGGAGATGGGGTTGCCATGGCGATGCCAAGTTAACGAACTGTGTCTGTTTTCATGATTGTGGGTTTAATTGGATATCATTGAGAAAGAACAAAAACGCCTTTGAGTGGAGTGACATGAATGCTATGAATCTCTGCCTGTCTTAATGTCAGACTCTCTTCCCCTTCGTGTGGTTATGAATGATTAATAATGATTATATAAGAGCTGTAGTACAGTAAGTTAAGAGTGTTGCAGTAGTAATGTAGTCCATCAATGAATAGAAAGGGGTCTTTCAGAGTTGCTTAGCATAAAAAGGCATTATAAATAGAATACCATAATAAAATAATAAGAATGGTGCAGTCTCATATGCTCTCAAGTGAATTGATGAATGAAATTATCTATCTATCAACAATGCACTTTTTGCTAAGCCATAATCTGCCATTGAGCATTTAAGTCATCTTGTGTAAGTTTGAGTCAGCACTGTTTTGCTATTGCAGCTTTTCTTTAACATTTGATGGAATCCTTTTGCATTCAATATGATGAAAAACCTTGTAATACTCCAGTGTTAAATAATTTAATATGCCCATCCCTTGCAGGCACACACATAGTGTATGCATACAGTATGCACTGAGTCATTCTTCCACATACCGTCGAATGAATGGGAGGAACAGGAAATCAGGGACAGTAAACTGTCTTGCTTCACAACAAAATGCAGAATACTTTGACATATGTGCTCTCTGAAGCTAGTGTGACAAGTACAGTTAAAACAGATGCTGTTGTGACGCACAACTACAGGTTCACTTACCACTGGAAATGGAAGCTCAAAATTAAAGCACAGAGCCAGGTGTCCTTAGCAAATGAGGTCAAATAAAATAAAACACAAACCATAAATATTAATTTGTCTACACTAGAAATGGCTCTAATGAAATGTATGCAACTGCAAAAAGCAAAAAAAGGTGTGAACATGCTACAAAATTCAGTTAGTGAGAAAGCCATACAAACCAGGGCACTCCTGAGAGACATTGTGAATTCATGCACGTACAGGTGAGTTTTCTCTCTGCTCCTGTGCCACCTGGTTTAGGATTATTAGTACATTTTGCCTTTCTGAAGTTACAGTATTTGTATCGAACTGATACATAAAAGACACTTTCAACCGAGTTTTGTTTTGCTCTCTAAATAACAGAAAGTCAAAAAAAATGTGACGTCTTTAAACAGTGCATGTTATAAAAATATCAGGAAACTTTTCTTTCAGCATCAAGCCTTATTCTACTTATTCCACTCATCTCACATTAATGACAGGTCATATATTGATAAAAGAAAATGTTTTCATTGCAATAAACATATGTGTTGACAGTGTTGCCACATCGATCTCAAGCAGTTAAGTCATGGTCAGGACCAGTCCATGTTTACTCACACTCCTTTATCACATACAATATACATTTGAATAACAATACAAACAATGTAATTTAATACCATTCAAGTAAATATTCATTAACTAATTTTTAGATGATCACTTTTCACTGTCACATTTAATGAGCCAAACATTTTTTTTTATGTATGTGGAGAAAATCCACTTCCTTGTGATTTCTCCTTTCTCCCCCTGCTCAAACGCAAGAAAAGCTCTGATCATAGTGTTTATTGCTCTGCTTCCTCTGTCCTCAATTCTTCCTCCTCCTCCTTATTTTTACTTTTACGTTATAAATTAACTAATGACAAGCAGACTGTTTTCCAACACTAACATAGGTTAGTGTACAGCATGACATAAGTCTTCCTGAGTCCCAAAGCTTTTACTTTGATGCAAATGAAATAAATAATACAAAGATTAAAAATAAGTCCTCAGTGAGTAAAGAAAAGTAGAAAATTTGAAGTCATGTCAGAAGAGCTGTTGTTGGTTAAGTAAGTGCTGCCCTCTATTGGCTAATAGGACTAGGTACAAATAATAACTTCACTACTTCAAACTGAACTATATCAATAGCAAAAAAATCCAATATATGAGTAAAACTTAGCAAAACGTCCCATTTGCAGATGGCACTGTTTAAAATTATTCTGTGTATGACCTAAATTTCGAATCCTTTCGTGTGAAAATAACAAACACCTGAACGTCAGAGAGAAAATGCTGTGAACCACTAGGTGGTGATATCAGACAGTGAAGACTAATAGATACAAACTATAGTACTACTCACTTTGTCAACAATACAGCAACTTAATTTTCATACTTCCAGTTACATACAGTATGTTTTTTGTATAATTGCACAGATTTTGAGGTTATTC
>JAUBNQ010000014.1:10929954-10945478 GCA_032353495.1 Ctenopoma kingsleyae | reverse complement strand
GCAACAGTGGAGAGGAAAAACTCCCTCTAAACTCTAAACTCAAGAGGAAGAAACCTCCAGCAGAACCAGGCTCAGGAGGGGCGGCCATCTGCCTCGACCGGTTGGGGTGAGTGGACAGAAGAGAGAGAAAAGAACAGCAGATAACAGATAACAAGACAACAACAACGAGCAGCAGACAAGGCACTGGACAGGACCAGCAACCACAGCTACAGGGTCGAGGATACCTGCAGAAAGATACAGAGAGAGAGGAAGAGATGGAGAGAGAGGACGAAGCACAACTAGGGGAGAGAGAAGAAACAACATGCAATAATAACATTAATTAATAACATGCAATGATGTCATAAAAGTGGACAGAGAGACAGAGAGAAGGAGGAGAGGAGCTCAGTGTATCAGGAAGGTCCTGATACAGTTTTAAGCCTAGCCTTAAAAGTAGAGAGGATGTCTGCTTCCCGAACTTTAACTGGGAGCTGGTTCCACAGGAGATACTCCAGAGCTGCACATCATAGTGTTCTAAGAGTATCTTTTTCTCATCACCCTTTATGCTTATGTTGTATTCAATGCGAATCAGTTGCGTTTCAGACCAAACCCTGACTTAAATTTACAAAACTTGCAAAAGCACATTATGGTACATCCACCAGTTTTGTTTTGAAAGTGATGTATATCTGACGTGCACGTTAACATCACATCAAACTAATCAAATCTGGAGAAAGCAGTTTCTGTTTGACTCTTACACGTGCTCTTTCTGGTAAGGTGTGAAATAGTGCAGGAAATCAAAAACCTACTGCTGAGCAAGTATGTGTGTAGCCATAAACAAAGTGCATTCTGTAACAGGCTGTGTTAATCACATTAGATAACTTCATAAATTAGACTCATCAAATGGCATGTGGCGTGAGTTGAGAGATCTTCCAGAAAGTGTCGGGGCTTTGTTGATGTTATCGCTGGTGACATATCTGAATTGTACCATAGCAGAATAACCACAGCATTCACCCAGCCAGCAAATGTCAGTTACTTATCATGCTTATGTAAGAATAGATAAAAACTGCCTTTTACCTATGTTCAGTTGTGAAACTTAAGCATTACTGTGAAGTCCTTTTCTTTCTTTTTATTGTGAACAGCATGTACCATTAACTGTACATTGGAGCACTTAAAAATGGTTATCTGAGTACTTGACTGCAGATTCTTGCTGCAAAGGTATTAGAGGTCTGCTGTGTAAAGCTTCTCTACTCACTTTTATGGGAACTTATTATACACAGTGCTGTATCATATCATTATCGTTATCATTGTTTAAATGCTTCACATGGATCCAAACTGAGCTAATGAGTTGTAAGCAGACATAATGTCTAACACTCTGCTAATACTGAGCTTTAGGTGCAGTAGGGCAGAATTAAGACTTCCAATAACATGTGGCGTGTTTGTAATGTCAACGATTGCAGTTTTCTTAAGCATTCAGTTCAGTTTGTTCTTTAGCATTTGTGTCAACATCTTAGTATGTTTTGTGTCTCACAAGCCTTACATTTTCAGTAAAAGCGGTATACAGGCAGTTGTTTGACAGCTGCTGGTGTGTCGCTTTAGTGGGCATAAAAGGCCGCTCTGTCAAAGCTGTCAAGCAGGATGTAATTCAGTGTACTTTAATAGTTCTCAGGGGGGCTCACCATTCATTGTTTGTGTTTTTGTTGGGAGTTCTTGCCTCTGGTTTAGCCCACAGAGCAACAGCAAGCAGGGATGTGGGACAAAAATTTTTGCAGTGACCGTTTGACATTTTGCAAGTAGTTGTAAGCAGATGTCATAGCAACCTAGTAAAATTTTCACAGCACCTCATTTCACTTAGTCAGCATAAACATGAGACATGCAGACTATTAGCTAAAAACTCACACAGTGAGATAATCGTGAATCAGTGAGGAGAGAACCACCAGTTTCAGGTGATTACAACATACCCTCCTCCCTCTGTCTTTGTGTGTCCCATTGTAAGGAACCACAGCTAGAGACCTATGTTCAAACAACATAAGGGTGGTGATTTTAGAGGCTGTCTCAGATAGTACTGGCAGTTCTTCATGAGTAACAGCAGGTCTGTGTGAATGAAATGAACTGGACTGAGCTGAGCAGTCAGTAGCCCAGTGATTTTGCCCTTGGTTAAGAATTTGAGACGGTCCTCTGACTCACCACCTCTTAGCTGTCCTGGCCTCACTTCACTGCATCCACTACCTACAATCACAGCACGAAAAAGAAACACTGAAAATGACTATGGGGGAAGTTATTGCCATGTGTGTTCTGGATTTTTTTTTTTTTTTTTAAATGTAAACGTACATGTACGTGAACTCTCACTTCTCCACTATAAAAACCTGACTTACTGTAATATCATTCACCAACCACAGCTGGGTGCAGCATGTTTAGTTGTTTTCTGAGAGGCTTGGTAAAAATCTTTGCTGGGGAATGTGGATGTTTTAAATTTTAAGGACTAATATCAGCAAACAGAGTATTTGCTTATATACTACGGTGTGGAGGTACGTTGTTTGTCAGCCATGAAAAAAAAACACTAGCAGTATTCACCGGTTTGGGTCCAAAATTGTTTTGATTTCGTATTAAGAGTGCTCATAAAAGGGTCTCTCTATCTCTCTCTCTCTCTCTCTGTGCAGGAAACTCATATTATAAATCAAATGGCTGCACCACTGACAGTTGTTCGCTAAGAGTTATGTGCATATCAAAAGTGGGTGGCTAACAATGCTGCTTGCTTATATTTTTATGCACTCAAGTAGAGACATTCAGCCAGGGGCAGCATGAATACATCTAATAGATTGTTTAATCAGTCACCAATCATTTCATCAATTTATTAGTTTATATTCAGCAACAGAATGTGGAGCATACTGCATTTTTCATTTAGACATTCTGAAGATTATTTCTCAAAGATATTTATGTCTGTCTCTATTTCTTGATAATAACACCGGTAAATATTTTGTAGTTGTTTTCTTGGAGCTGCATGTATTAAAAGTTAATTTAATAAATGTAGAAATGTAATGTAAATGTGTACATTACATTTCTATGTAAATGTAAAGGGACAGCGGAAAATAAGAAGCGGAGGTGGAATATGTCTGTATCCAAGGTAGACAGATAATGTTTGGTATTTTTCTGCCAAGCCCAAACAAGGATTTACGTAGAGTATGTAGGCTAAGCATACTCTCTGTATATGTAAGATTTTGTCTTTCCTCCCTCCTGTTCTTCTGTCACTCTGCATTCATTTTTTGCTGACATGGCGACAGTATGTACGTAAGCCAAGGTCACTCATCACTGAGTAATGATAACATTGCTCCACCATTATGCTCTCTTTTTGAGCACCAGTATGACTTCTTAGACCAACATGATGTTTCTGACCAAAAACAGCCCTGTAAAATTTTCTTGGGTTCAGGTCATGTGTTTCAAGACAGAAATCACACATACACATTGTGAGCCTGGTTCTGGCCCAATGCTGCTGACTGCCTTGTGGGGAATAGCTGATTGCTTGACTATTAATAGCTGGCCTGACCGCAGAGCCTGACTGGGATCAACTCAGTGAGGAGAGCACCATACTGCAGGCTTTAACACTCCTGAGTGTGTGTGTCTCTGTGTGCATGCGTGCTTCCTCTAGGCTGCTTCTGTCTGTGTTAAGACACTTTTTTCTTAAATTCCAGCAACAAAATCACATATTCAGCCTTGAGGATTGTGGTAAATCTGATTTCTTCTGCATCAAGAAAACAATTTAAACAACCTCTTTTCATTTCTCAGATGTCTCAAACATTGGGTTGCTTATATATTTAAAGCATTTTTTCCACTGTCTTTATGCAGCCACAGCTTTATTCAGCAGACAAGCTTGTGACTTGACTTTAGGAGAAGAACAGTGTAAGACCTTTCCGTCTTTGACTTGTGTTTGTAAGTGGTCATTGGAGGAACTGCCAGTGGCACAACATATGAAAGATGTGTTGTATTGGTGCAAAGAACAAGAAGACCTATTGTTCCCATACAGCAAGCATGATCTAGTTGCACTGGACACACTCACACACACACAAAGGTCAGTTTGTATCGAGAAGCCGTGACCAGTTGTGCCATATTTGTTGGCCAAGACTAAGTAGTCATGACAATGCCTATGTCTTTGTTTGACTGCAGATAGCGTCTGTATATGCACACGTTTCTTTGAAAGTGTGCGTTTGCATGTGGGAGAATACTGGCAGGCATTTCACCGGTCTCATTGTCCTCCAACCGAGAATGGGGTTGAATGGCAGAGGATGGAGCATTTTGTGTGCTCTCCAGATGGCTTTTCTCACTAAAATCATCTTTCCAAATTTCTATTGAAAGCTAAATTTATTGTTTCATAAACAGCAATAACTTGCAAACAGTTATAGTCTGTGCTTGTACAGAATTCTGCAAATTTCTAACCTCTCTGTCTCCCCCTCTTCTTCGCTTCACCATTGCACACACTGTAGAATACAGAATCTGACACTGGTTGAGTTTACCCTCAGGGCTTTGATTCCCTCCCTCCACTCAGCGCTGTGAATCTGCATGAGTCATTGTGGAATACAGCTAATGGAAATGAAATGAGACTGTGCAGAACGGGACTGGAGCATCACATAGGCTGTACGGGTGGAGGAGTGTGGGGAAGGGGAGGGGGCGACTTAATGACATGGAAAAAAGGGTTTTATGTTAATGACTATCTAAATTTATCTCCCACTTTGTGCAGACACACAAACAGATGCAGGAACCCACTAGTTGCTATAAGTGCAACTGTTTTAGTCTCTGGGTGCTGAGTATGTCTCAGGAAGAGGAGATCCTCATTTCTGCTGTGTGAATCCTGTTCCTGAGATTCATTATGTGTGATTCTTTAAGGACTAGTGAATCAGCTGCTTTACCTTTTGGCAATCTACTGACTTGTCCTCGAGAACTTTCAAATAGTTGCAGCAATAGTCACTGAAGGATGCATTTGCAAGCCCCAAACTTTTCATTTAGTTCCATTATTACTTCAGAATGTGCATGCTGACAAAACAAAAATTAAGAGATGGTAAAAGATATACCTGCTTAGCATCAGCATGATGGCATTTTCATGGTGAGCGTGTGAACATGCTGTTATTAGTGTTTAGTACAGCTGTGCCCAAGTATGGACTGACAGAGCTGTTGGCACTCCTGTAGCTTCGTGGTCTTGCTGTTAAAGAAAAGAAAAAGAAAAGAGGAAAAGCTATGCCCAGAGGAAAAATGACTTGCCATCTGTCTGTTCCTTCCTGCGCCTTCACTCCTTCCTTTCTTCACAATTTCATTGCCTGACTGCAGCTCCTTTCCAATGTGACATCTCTAGCTGATCAGACTTAAACAGAGGAACAGGAGATGTTATATTTAAAGTGTCTTTACAGTGATATCAAGATTGTGGGCAAAGCACTTCTTTTGGTGATTATTTCAGGAAACACTGAGATTGACATACACAAAAAGACAGTCAATAAAAAAGGCAACATGGCGTAAGAATGACTTGTACAGGAGCAGTACAGCACCCCTCACACATACACAGAGACACACATTCCGTATTTCACTCAATAATGAACTTCAGGAAGGCGGCATATCTCTGTTCACCACTGCATCCACATCGACTTCCTCCCTCCGCTTCCGTTTCTTTCCCTCTGCCAGTCAGTATGTCAGTCTATAATGTGGTGGTGTCTTAAGGCTGAGCTGAGCCCTGTGCCACAGCTGCCAGGAGGAACTGCCTGACAGCTCATTTCCCTTAAGCACTAATCAGAACAAAACATCTGCATTTATTTTGTCTCCTTGATCCATAAACACTGTAATGTTTTGGGATTGATCTGCTGAGACACTATCACTCTCTGTAATATACAAGACGGAGCAAAGAGAGAGTTTTTGGCGAGTTTTGGGGGTGACATTCTCACTGAACCTGTTTTGAGAGAATTATGTCTCATCAAGGTTTATTACCACAGATGGGAAGAAAGAAATAAAAGGAATAATGGTCACTCCCACCTGCCAAGCAAACTTTGATGCAGTTGCAGATGTAGTCAGTGGTGGCAGGTTATCAACATTTCTGCCTCTGGATGGCTAGTAATTGCGTATTTTTATCGTTTGAATTGCAGTCGTAACTAAACTCTGTTTGGTCTTCCACCTCCCTCTCAAGTTATATTTTTTTCCCCCAGGAATCTTTATCCAAAAATTGTGGCGTTCCTGATTTCTGTGTCTCCCTCTGAATTTCAAACTGCTCTGCAGCACAGATATTCTGCCTTAGGTTCAGAGACGATAGGAGTGCCGTGCCCCAGGGTAAGCTTGGCATCAGAGTGAATCAATAACAAAAGAGGAGAGACATGTATTATGAATGACAAAACCACGCATCCTGGCACAGGAGCTTGTCTGTTGCAGAATGTTTATTCAGTAAACTACCTCCTCAACACCAGTGACAGACTGAGGGAAATACATCCAGCTTTGCCTTTTAATAAAAGAGTTATGTTTCCTCTTTAAACTTTTAGGTCTGGTTGTTTTTTGTCATGCAATGTATTATCTAACATTTAAGCATTACTATAACTTTTTTTTTTGCATCGCCCCTGAAACAGATCTTTGGATTTATGTGGAGCACATCTTTAATGCGATGCGTCAGTTCACAGTGTAAAATCTCATCTGTGTGTGTGAAATGTAGCAAGTCGACTGGCATGTGGTCTCATTACACAACTGCTGCTCCGGTGAAAGAATGTTTTCAAAAATGATTGTGTTTACTTTGACAGTTGATTTCCTGCTGGAAATGATTTCTAATGTCAATTTACTGTATGAAAGCATTTGTTGCATCTGGTGGATTTAGCTCCATTCGAAAACACTGGTAAAGTGATACTTTGGTATTTGTCTGTGAAAACTGCGACATCTCAGGAGGCGAGGATAGACCTTGAATCATTTGAATGGCTGTCATCTACTTTATGCGATCAGCTCTCTGACTTCCTGCTCAACTCAAGTGACACTGACACAAAACACAGGGTGGCAAGAGATACTGCCAGGTGTGAATGTAATTTTTAAAGGAATAATTCCACTTTAATGATTTTAATCATCATGTTATCATGAGTACCTCCATGATGTTGGGTACATGAGAGGAATGGAAATGCTGTTCACATGCATGTTGAGATCATAGGATCTCAAGAGATCAGGAACAAGACTCTTGAGTTTTTAAAGATGTTTTCAAGTTCATTAATCGCTGTGTGAGTCTGTGACAGTTTCTCTGTGAGAACAGCTTTAGGGCACTTAAGATCTTTGATAAACCAGCCAGATAACGGGTGCAGTTATAAGCCTGCATGAGGAGACAGCAGCAGGCAGGTTTGTGCCCGGACAGACAGACCCAGACATCACCATCAAAGATGGCTCTTTGAAAGCGTAGTCAATTGTCTCAGCAAACACAGACTGGCCGTTTGAATCCTGAGAGAGTTTTGTTTGGAAAGTAGCATTTTAAAGTAAAGTTGAAAATGTTTTCAGTTTGCTCCGTGTTGACTTCTATTACTATTTTCAATTGTCAGGTTTTCACAAGTTAGGTTGTGTGTCATACATATTGTTTGGGACTGAGGTACATAGAAGATTTGCGGCAAAACTTTAGTGGTAGACCAAGTTCTCTTTAGTGTGTGTGTGAATGAGGTAACAGTGCTAGTTCAAATTGCTCTACAGGTTTTCACTGATGCCACATTAAGCTGTTATTTCTTTTATGTCTTTTTTTTTTTTTTTACTTTATTCTTTATTCATTTAGTCTTCATAATCAAATGTCTGCTGCTGTACTCTAACTACTGAAATCTTATTCATCATAATTCACAAAAACTTAAAAGTCAATAAATTGCTCAGTTGGAGGTTTTGCAACACAGTCAGCATTCAGTCACCCACAGCTCTGCCTTGAACAATACAGTTCCTCTGTCACACCCTTCCAGTCTCTCCCATGAAATTCCTTCCTTACAAAGCAGCGTGTTGATATCGAGGGAGGGGCTGATTTCACATTCTCTTACTCTAAGGCTAACACAAAGACAGACAATGTACGTCTTAATGTTCATTTCCATTTAGTTTGGATTTTCAAGTCTTGACACTTGAACAGTATTTTTTGTAAGATATGGATTTTCTGTATTATTATTATTGTTATTACATATTTTATTTATTTTGTTGATGCCTTTACCGTGGCAGTATGCTCAGTTTTTTCTTCGAAAACTACCATGATTCATTCACTACCCAAATCACTATTCGACACTACTGCCTATTTTTGCCTCAGTTGGCCGCTTTGATAAATCACTGACTGTAGTAAGTGTGGGATGTTTTATGGTTTGCAAATGAGCCAGCCATTTGCTTTGTGGGCAGGTGCACATGCTGGCAAGTGAGTGTTTCATTCAACCAACCAGCGATGGCTTCTTCAGGAGAGCAGCTTGAAATCGTGAGAGAACATCCAATGCTGTAGTTTGGATAAACACTGTTTTAAAAATGAGGCCTGCAAGAGAAGGGGAAGCTAGATAAAAAGGTTTATTTGATGTGTGCCATTACAAGGGCATCGTATTTTATTTTTAGCACTTCAGATTTAAAGGAGGAGGAGGAGGCAGCAAGTTACTGTTGAACCTGGGTCTAATTTTAGCAAATTAGTTACACTAGAGACGAGCCCAAAATGAGTCAGAGCAACAGTCATTTATTCACATTGGACAGGGATTGATTTAGGCTAAAACTGTCCCTGCTCACTGCATTATTCATGGTTGAATGATGGAAATGGCAGCCAGTGTCAATAAAAACTCATCTTTATTGCTGGTTGTTTGCTTTTGATCCATATCAGATACCATAGATAGACAAGTGAGTGAAAGTTCACTTTTAGATAGCACTGAAAGTGTATACAGAGTGCTGCTAAAAACAACACATATTGATATAAAACAAATGGCCACTTGATAGCTCAAATTTTGCATTTAGTGTGATTTAGCTCACAGTAGCTCACACAAACCACAGATGGCAGTATCAGGATAAGATCACAGCTTTTTGTTTTAGGTTCTCCTGCTGAGTTGTTTGGTAATTATACTCATCTTATTCCTATTGGCGATCCTCTGATGAACAACACCAGACGTGCCGATAGAACACAAGAGGCCATGTCTGTGTTTTCATGTATATGTGGATAACAGAAGTCCAAATATTCACTGCCCCGTGCCATCTGATATGCATCAGTCAAAAACAGTAACATGGATTATTTGTCTGTGCAGACTTTTAGGGCCTATATATTTAAAAGTATATCTCTGCCTCTCCCTCTTTTACACATTATTCATGCAGGATCCATAGATAGTGGATAGTCCTCACTGTGTCTCTAGCTGTTCGTTGGCCAGTCGCGGATCAGTTAACATGACCTATATACATACGTGGACAGGCTGTTTTCCCTTTGGGCATTTTGAATGTGACATGAAACAAACATGAAAGCTTCTTTGTCAAGTTAAATTTTAATTATATAGACCAATATCACATGTCACAAATTTGCCTCAAGGTGCTTTACAATCTGTACATCATATGACTCCTCTGGCCCTCTGGATATACCTCAAGTATACACCTTATAAACACGTAATGTCAAACTGCTGTTTTAGTGTGTTGGCCCAGTAAATCATCTCTGATTGTGTTATCTGTGTGTGGCCATCTGTCTCTATTTGACTACTGACTTGGAGAAAAAAAAAAAAGGAGAAATAAATCTGTAAGCTTATGCTTTGTGCTTCTGTGTAAGTCTGTAGTCTCCTGATGAGAGTATTTATGCCAAGACACATCAGAAATGATTCCTGAGTCTTCACTGTTTATGGACTGAAAGGACATATGCAAACACAATGCTGTGTTTACCTACAGTAACAATGTCAGTGAGTGATAACTGAACAAGAGTGTCCACAGAGGTGTGTGTCATGGTCATATTTTATTGTATTTCTACAATATACTTGACCCAGCTTCAGCTGTCAGTGTTTTTTTTTTTTTCTTTCATTCATCCAGATTTCACACACCTGTAACAGTGTTTTTGTGCATCCCTCTGTGCAGGTTAACTTTGTGGCATGTCAGCTGTTTGCCCTGCTGATGGCTGTGTGGTTCAGGATCTACCTCCACCCCAGTAAGACCAGTCCCTTTATCAGACATGTGGTGGCCACTCTGCTGGGCTTCTACTTGGCTCTCTTCTGCTTTGGCTGGTGAGTCATCACTGTCCCAATATCTTAGAGATTTTTGTTTTTTCTGTTTTGTTTTTGTTTTTTCAGTGACAGATAAAAGCAAAAATCTATCAATCAGTTAGTTTATTGGTAGAAAATTACCAGATTTTCTCTTTAGTATATAATTCCAAACTGAATATCTCTGTGTTGTGTTCAGTGGGCTGCACAAAACTTTTCAAATGTCACCTTGTACTCAGGGAAAGTGTGAGAGACATTTTTTAAAACAATTTTCTGATGTTTTATTGAATATATACTGTATATCAATAGAAATTACACTTATCCTTAGTTGTAGCCTAAATTATTGAGATGTGAAACAAAATTATGAAATCAAATGATTCATTATTCAAAAGGCATACTAGATATTTTATAAACTTTAAAAAAATATTTTCAAAATTTTAAAAATATTTTCATTAGTGTTTAGATCTATAAAAAGTCAACAATAGTGAAAAATGTCCATCATAGCAAACGAAGGAAAATCACACAGTAGAAAGAAAAGTTTGCTTGGGAAATGAAGTAAATGATTTGTTAGTTTACTAAAATGTTGCCAGTTATGTTTGTTAAAGCTCTTTTAACATAGACATTTTTATGCAGCAACTTAGTAATTTTAGTAATTTCATTCATTGTTTTTTTTTTTCTTTTCAAATTACCAGTCACTTCATGGAGGTTATTCCTTAATCTGCTGTTGTTCTCCTGCCATCATCCTACACCCTTTGCTAGTCTTCTGCCATGCCATCATCCACTTTCTTTCTTTCCTCTCACTTGTGCTACCTTTCCCTTGTCTCATTCACCCTCAGCCCGTACTCATTCTCTTCATCCTTGCCAAAGCAAATGGGTCGATAGGGTAGTAACTGATATCCAATTAGAAAGCTGTTGCCCTGTAATAGACAAGCCACTGTGCTGCTGTATCTCTGGCAGAGTGCCTCTCAAATTACTGCTGTGTTTGTGTGTCACACTAACCTGATGTCCAGCTAGTGTGACAATGCTAACCAGGTGAAATGTCATCAGGTGATAAGTAATAGGTGACTGTAGACAATGAACTGGGTGTCGGTGAGGTTATGAAATAAGAACCTGACCCTCGGTTGCAGTTGGGACACTATTTGTTGTTGTTAGGACAGGCAATGCAGCATAATTGATCCCTTATCAAAAACAATCTTGCAGTTAAATCATAAAAAGATACACACACATTGCTAAACCAAATTATGGATACATATCTATAATGAAATATGCTATCTTATGTTACACTACAATTGTTTCTTCTCTTTTCATGTAAGTAGTTTTATTTCTTAGCTTAGCTTAGTTTTATTTTATTGTACAGGTTCATTAATCAACAAAATATTAAAGTATTTTAAAGTTTTTTTACATACAGATTAAAAGTGAGAAATAAAAGAGTGAAATAAAAAGTAACTTAGTGCTAGTTTTCTGTTTATACCGTCCCAATCAGTGTCGTTGTTTGCAATGCATATGTATGCACACACACACTGTAATTTAGACTTTTATGTATACATTCACACTGTTGTGTCTTAGAAGGATCTGCCTCACAGATGCAGCAGAGTGTTGGTTTATTTTAGGATGTATTCCCTCTGGCAGACATACAAGCTTGTTTTGAATGTCACTGGAGAAAACAATTGGAGATTGCTGAGCAGTTGAAACATTTTCTTCCGTCAAAGGGGACTGAGTTCATTTTTTTTAAGACATGAGAACAGATTATCATGTTTGTTTAATACTTTCCAAGCGAGCAGGTCGGATGTTACCATGTTTCTTCTCTTTTCCTTTTCCTCCTATTCTTAAGCCTCTTTTTTTGCTGGGAAGATCATTTAATTCTCCCTGTTCTCTTCCAAACCCTGATGCCCATCCCCGATCTGTTGACTACAAACACACTGTGGCATCTCTCCTTTCCTGGTAGGCTTGACACTGGCAGAATCACACAATGTGCCCTTCAAAGACCCATCTGGTAGCTTTTATTGTTGTTGAACTTTTTTTCTGTTCTGTTTGTGTACTTCACGGAAAGGGAGATAGGTGGATCACAAACTCATGCGCGATTAACTGTAATGTTATGTAATGTAAGGAGTCTTGCTGCGAGAAGGCAGCGTGAAGGCGATCATCACCACCCTGTCCTGTGACTGGAGATGACACATTACTTTGGGGGATAGATGGCTTCACATGACTGATGGTGTGACTGGTTTTGTTTCCTCTTCCAAGTGACAGTTTGGGATAATAAAACAAGATGTGGATTGGATAATATCAAGAGCAAATACCATATTAGAGCATAGGAGGCCCATGGGTCTTTGAAAGAATAAAAATGTCCAATAAAAAACAAACAAAAAGCTATGTCAGTAAAATGTTAAATGTTGGATGTGGTTTTAAAGTGAGACAGCAAAAGCACTGGGTTTAAACCTTAAGAATCATGTTGTCTCACCAAGTATCCTTAACCAACAATGTATACCTATCAGTCCCTCAGTTTTAAAGTAAATATACATTATTATTAATATGCTTATTTTGTCTGTTTCCCCCTAAGGTATTCCCTCCATTTCCTGGTGCAGAGTGGTCTGTCCTACAGTGTGATGGTCTTCTCTGGCCTGGAGCACATGCACAAGTAAGATGGAGTAGAGCACAGACGTTTTTTTGCCAAAATTATTGTTTGACCTCAAAACCATAAAAGAGCTAAAAGCATGAGAAAGACATTCAGTATCAGTAATTCAGTATTAGTAATTGTCTGAAATTCTGATGTGATAAAACTCTGACTGCTTCTGAAACACAAATGACCTACACTCTGCGTGGTCCCTCAACGCAGCCACACTGCTGACAGGCTGCTCACTAACATAAAGTCCACGAACAAAGTGAAGTGATATGATTATTATTAATTATGGCTAGAGGAAAAGCAAAATCTGATTTCTGGGATATTGTTTACAATTTAGGGGGCGTAAGGGATTTGCTGCTGATTTGTGGGAGATTTTGGGAGACTTGGGATGTCTGACGGTGTCATGCCTGCTTCTATGTGTGTGTTTTTATTTTTTTAAACTTAGACTGGGTCACAAAGCCAGTGCGTCTGCCTCCACTTTTTCATCTGTGACCATGGCTCATCAAGACAAACTATGCGCACACATACATATTGTCCTCAATATTTTTTTTTCCAGATTTCAAGGTTATGAGTGTAGGTGTAAACAATAGATGTTTCCCACTGAGGAGAGCACTAATGCTAACAACACATTAATCACAATAGCAGCTGCACTTATAGAGGGACTCAAAACTCAATGACAGAATGCCACTGATAGCTTTTCTAACCACACTTAAATCACATTTTAACATTAATCTCTGTTTTACATTTGTCATATTACATATTTTGTGCAAGTTTCCTCTACAAACATAATTAATGAGATTTTAGGTGTCTCTGTCTCTTGTGTAAGTAGTTAAATAAGCAGCGTCTGCTACTTCTTACTGTGGCTCCTCAGAACCTAAAAGCTGTGACTGTCAGCTCACCCAGTCCCTGGAAGAAGTTGTAGCTCAAGGGCTGAAAGGAGAACCAGACAAACAGGATGCACTTAACATGTTCAGGTTTTCAGAAAGCATTTAACCCACTGCCACAGGTTTTTGCATAACAAAGAAGCTATTATCTCAGCAACTCTTGTCTGTGTGATTCTGCTGACTGTGTTCAAGTCATTCCACTGTTTAACCCATGGCCTTTGCTCTTTGAAAAACCTTTTACAGTAGATATTTTTTTCAGAACACAGAAATGAGCCTTTAGTAAAACTCCCAACATCTCATTTTACACTGCAGTTTGGACAAACTTTGGGAGCACATTCTGTACAGCACACGATTCCCTAGACCATTACACTGTGGCAGGAGTTGTGTCTCTGTTTGTTGTTCTCTCATTCAGGCACTCAGCCATTGGGAGGGGAAGGTGCACAGTGAGTGTAGTCTGGCAGCTTTATGGAATTGCAAAAAGCTTCTTTTTTGGACTGCAGGAATGGTTGTAAATGTGGTTCTGCCTTAGTTTGCCTCTAGACTGACTGGAAGCTTTTTGTCTTTCACTCTTCCCTTCTCCCACTCCCCCACTCTCTTTTATTATTTGCCTGTTGGAGGTGGTGAGCGGATGGGGAATATTCCAGGCCTTTTTCATACAAGCCTCAAGGTGAACTTAGCACCTCCTGCTGGTTGTTGGAAATGAAAAAGACAGCAAATGGTGATATTGTTAGATATGGAAAAAGCAATAAAGAAGGCTGTGACAGCACTCTTTGTGCTCTTGATGACACGAGTGTTAAGTTATACTCAGCCCTGCCTAACCCACGCTCAAGAACACTTAAGCAGTCACTTTCTAGCACAGGGACACTAAACCTTACTGTAGCTTTCTAGGATGGTCTCTCTATCCTCAGGAGAGCCTGAGTTAAGGATAAAAATTTAAATGTGTTTTTTGTCACATATGCATGCTATTTATTCAGAATTAATGTTTTGGTGTGGACATATCACAGTGAAACTGATGGTGATAAGCATGTGAATTACTGCCTCACAGCTGCATGCCAAACAGATGGAAATTGCTGCTGGATCTGTGGATGAATTTGAGGAAGCATGAAGTGTGCCTTGAGGCATTCATTTTGTATGTGTACACAACCTTAGAGAGAGGTGTTGAGATATGTATTTATAGTGTGGTACAGCCATACTCAAAATTCTATGTTCCCTTGTCTACAAGTTGACCTGTCTATTGATGTCTCTTTAGACTTACTTTAGTCCCAGGCTCCATGTGATGCCTTGAGTGGAAATGAAACATCTCCCTCTGTGCACAAAAACAACAAATCAAATGAGGATAAAGACAGGCTCCCTGGTTGCATCACTGTAAATATACAGGAGCTGCTGCAGAACATACAGCTCACATCCTCACTATTGACTTCAATGCCAGAAGAAGAAGCTGATACTAAGGGTTAAAAATGAAAGCTGTTAATAGAATCAAGACAAATTGTACAATAAGCTTACAGTGCTAAAATGTAAATTTTATGTCATATAGTCTTGTATTGAGTACATTTACTGTTTTTGTTAAAGCAAGTAGAATATCTGTCAGATGTATATTTTTTGTTGCTTTTAGTGCATATCTTTCTATAATGTGTAAGTAGTAACATCCAACGTCTATGTGCGGTCCTAACACCCTACATCTATCAGTTTGACCTATTGTTGGGTTTGAGTACGGATTGATTAAGCTTTTGGCTTTTAATTGCACCTGAGTTCCCTTAAGCCAGAACTGCATTCTTAGTTAAGTTACTGCAGTTCTTTTTTAAATATTAGCATCCCTAGCTAATTTTCTATTAATGACATTATTTATTTCTTGAAACTGATGTATATCATATATAATATAAATAAATACACACACAC
>JAUBNQ010000014.1:10903167-10913275 GCA_032353495.1 Ctenopoma kingsleyae | reverse complement strand
GCTTTGTCCTATTTTAGCTGTAGTTTTAAGTTCTTGTAGAAATAATGCCATGGAAACAGGCACAAATACAGCATGAGCCTGTGATAAAGTTCAAGGATTTATTTGCAGTGGTCCGATAGTTTGTAGAAGTGTGTATATTGCATTACTACCTGTACAGGAAAACTGTACTCTCTGATGATGTGCTACATTACTTCCTTTACTTTTAATAGGAAAAATACAAAAACTATGTTATGTTTGTAGTTGATGTAACGTCTTCCTTTAGAATAAGATCTAGCTTCTCTCATTTATTCTTTTTATGGGTGAGTTTGTGCGTGTGAGTTCAGTTTTTACAGTACTTGTTTATTCCACAGCATCACTTCAAAGACTCACCACACCCTCTTCCTGACCACAATTTTAACTTCTCTGTTTGTCTCTTAGAAGCGTCATACACTTAACCGTGCAGACCAAATTGATGTAGTTGCCGTCTTTTGCATTCTGTGAATGCTCATCTGCCTTCTTCTCACTCTACAGTGGTGTTCAGGTGTTTAACTGTCAGCCATGGATACCACTACCTCCCTGAAGATGACCTCTCTGGCCGTCCAGAGTCTGTTCAGCTACGTGGAGGAGGAGAATCTGGCTGCCATCAAAACACATTTGGACAAGTTCAGAGATGTGGACAGCAGGAGTGATGTAAGTGAGCCATGTTATAAAAATCCAGTGTAGAAGCCTCTTTAGGATCGTGTACTATGACAATTGTTTTGTGTGGGAAGGAGTATTAGATCTGTTGTGAAGCTTTAATGTATTTTGAGTATTTCACTGAAAATGATTCAGAATCCATTTAGCGAGTAGTGATATGGTGCCAAACGTATGCTGTGCATCAAGGTTAATATTTTCCTTTATATTGGCCATATATGAGTTAAGTGTTTACTTCTCTTGGAAACTGTGTTTCACTAGATGTCTGTTTTGATCTCTTTTTGAGGTTGATATAAAAGTATTAAAATCCTAGTGATTCAAAAACATGGAAACTTTAAGGGCATGCAGGTGCTTTTTTATATGCGCTATAAGTACTCATAAACTTAACACTGATATAATGTACAATGAACAAAGCAAAAGAGTTTAGAGGACGTATAGCCAACTGGGAACAGTAATGGCTAATTCAAATCATGCATTTGTCTGTAGGTGAAAGTAGTCCTCAACAAATATATTCTTATTTTAGTAACATTTGCTCAAAATTACAATTCTTAGCTGTTTTAGGAATTTACCTAGACTTTTTGGAAAATGACACAATGCATTTGTCACCCGACCTGGGTAGACAGACAGAGCAGAGAGGACAAACTACCCCATTGTTGGTTTTAGTTTTAAGTATTTACTTATTAGGGGTAATATAAATTTTTCATCACAAGCCTGTAATGCCACCACCTTGCAAAAAGGAATAATTTATCAGACAGTTTTTTCCATATACAGTTCTGTGAAAAAGTATTTCCCCCCTTCCTGATTATTATGTTATCACACTTTAATGACTCAGACCATGAAACAAATTTTAATATTACACAAAGATAACAAAGTGATCTTTGAAAACAAAATGCAGTTTTTAAATGGTGATTTTATTTATTAAGGGGAAAAAAGCTGCCTGACCCTATGTGAAAAAGTTCAGTTTCACTTGCCACAATCAGGCCTGGTTACTGCCAGAATTGTTGAATCAGGAAATTACTTAAATAGAAGCTGCCTGTCTCTGACAAAGTGAAGCTAAATGATCTCAAAAAGAAACATCATGCCATGATCTAAAGATATTCAACAACAGATGAGAAACAAAGGAATTAACACGTGTCAGTCTGGAAAGGGTTACAAAGCCATTCCTAAGACTTTGGGACTCTACTTAACCACGGTTAGCCATTATCCATGAATTGAAGAGCAAAACAATGACGCCAGAAGATCATTAAAGAACCTAGAACAACATCTAAAGAACTGCAGACCTCACTTGCCTCAGTAAAGGTCATTGTTCATGATTTAACAAGGTGAAAGCCACTGCTGAGCAAAAAGAACATAAAGACTTGTCTCACATTTGCCAAAAAAACATCTTGGATATCCCCAAGACTTTTGGACAAATATTTTGTGGACTGATTGGACAAAAGTTGAACTTTTTGGAAGATCTGGTGTAAAACTAACACAGCATTTCATAAAAGGAACATCATACCAACAGTCAAACTGGAGGTAGTGTGATGATCTGGGGTCCTGAAGGAAAATGTCCAACCATCAGTTTGTGACCTCAAGCTTAAGAGCACTTGGGTTCTGTAACAAGACAATGATCCCAAACACACCAGCAAGTCCACCTCTGAATGAAAAAAACAAAAACAAAATGAAGGTTTTGGAGAGGCCTAGTCAAAGTTCGGACTTAAATCCAACTGAGATGCTATGACGTGATCTTAGACAGGATGTTCATGCTCAGAAACGCTCCAATATGGCTGCATTAAAACAATTCCGCAAAGATGAGTGGGCCAAAATTCCTCCACAGTGATGTGAAAGACTCATTGCCAGTTATCGCAAACGTTTGATTGCAGTTGTTGCCACCAAGGATGGCACAACCAGTTATTAGGTTTAGTGGGCGACTCCTTTTTTTAACTTAGGGCCAGGCAGGTTTGGACAGCTTTTTTTCTCTTAATAATGTACATCATTTAAAAACTGCATTTTGTATTTATTCTGGTTATCTTTTTGTAATTAAAAATTTTTTTTTGATGATCTGAATAATTTAAGTGTGACAAAAAATCAGGAAGGGGTACAAATGTTTTTTCACAGCACTGTATTTAGAATCACTAGCATTATTATCTGCATTTTTTTTTGTTCCCCTGCTGTGGTGTCATAAAGTCTTTATCACAGTTTCAGTTTACTTGTCTCACCTTGTTTCAGAATGGACAGACTCCACTGATGGTAGCGGCGGAGCAGGGCAATCTGGACATAGTACAAGAACTCATTAGGAGAGGAGCCAATGTTAACTTGGATGATGTTGTAAGTATACACACACACATACACAAGCATAACATCTCAAACTGTCTAGTATAAACCCATCTCTGTAAACAGGGACAGGTGGCATTGTGGTGATATTAAGAGCATATTGGTGTTGAGGCACAGGTGAAAAAGGATGTGGTCATTTTAACTACATCATCCATTTGACAAAGAAGACTTGGGCGAACTAGTAGCCTTGTTGCTTCATCATGCTGAACTCACCACACTCCGGCTTAGTCCTCAGCTATTATGAACCATAATGACAACTTATTACACACTTTTACCTTCGCTCTTTTTACTAAATGACAGGATCCACTCACTGGCCAACACCCTATGTCTCCAAAAGCCAGCAAAACACGCACACACTCACGCATGCATGCACCCTCCCATTTAAAAACACGCATGCTTGCTCACACACCTCTCATTAACATCTCACGTACATATAACCTGCTATTACACATGGAACACTTAAACTTGTACTCACTCTCACACCAACGCAGAAGAAGACAGGACAAGCATTACACACTCTTGTCTCTTCATACTCTACTCTCTGATACGCCGGTCTGTTTGTGCAACACTGTGTTCCCATGAGCACCTGGTACGATCAGCTGGTAGGTGCTTTGTGTGCTTTGACCATTCCTGGGCCATCTCAAGTAGATTTCGGACATACGTTTGTCAAACTGGATTTTGAGTCTGATGGGAGTTCGCACGGTAAGAGGTTGTCTCTGTGCGCAGGATTGTTGGACGGCGTTGATCTCCGCTGCTAAGGAGGGCCACATCGAGGTGGTGAGGGAACTTTTGGAGAACAATGCAAACCTGGAACATCGAGACATGGTGAGAATACATGACCTACATGTAGCGATGCAACAAGAGAGGAGATTTATTATTTATTAACTTTATTATTAGTAACTACAATTTTTCTCCTTTACATTATAATTTTAACATGTTGATGTTTCATATACTGTACTGGAAGTTAATTCTGATACCCAATTGTCCAAAATGTATGTATATGATATTAGAACGGAAATAAAAATGGTTAAAGTTGTAAAAGAATTGGGGTGTGGGGACATCTTCTATGCCTAGTGAATGTCATCCAACTGACTGTCTTTTAGCACTTTATATTATCTACTGTAAATAAAATATCTCAAATGCAGAGCAAATTATCCTAAGAAAAGAAAACAGTGACGTAGGGTTAGGCAAGACTGAGGGATAGTATAGTATCCTCTCTGTCAAAATGACTTAAACTGAAAGCCGAGTTCAATTAAGACTCAACCAGTACTGTAAATTAATCCTAATATGTATCCTTCATACAATGCCAATAATAGAGCTAGGATGTCTTGGTTTTATGTACATTAATGGTTTCTATTTGGTGTGATGACCCTAGTGCTGGTTCAAGTGGATGATCTATTAGCCTTGAAATTGACATGAGATGAAATTATTTTCTGTGCAGTGGCTCTTCTTCAGCAGAAACCTCATTTACTGAGTTCTGGTTGTCTCTGTGTGGGGAAGTGATATGATTTTGTTATGGGATACAAGCCTGACGGAAGCAGACAGTCGTCTGCAAAATTACTGTAGCCACTATCCTGTATATTCATGAGGATAGCATTGGCAACATGCAGCTGGGATATACATATTTATTACCTGGTGCTGAGAATATTTGGTAAGTTAGTCCCAGCTTGTATTTCTAGCAGCCAAAAACATAAAGAATGTTCCTGAAAACTGTTACATGATTTCAGATAAGATACACACACACATATAATGTGTATGTTAATTAATCATGTATTATATGACATATAATATTATGTTATATGTAGATTTTATTTTAAATTCTTGGCCTCTGTAACATTATGGAGGTGGTTGGACATCAGCTTAGTCATTGCTGTGCGGGGCGTGTCTAAGCAGCCTAGGGCAGATCACAGACAGTCATCACAGTGGGATTATCATAACCCACATTGTGTGATACTGTTCACTCACTGGAAAGTATGTCACAACAGCTGTAAATAGCACATTTTCCTACCACAAAAATTTCCAAGGTGTAATGTGTGTTCCTAAATGATTAAATTCCTTAGTTCCTCTTGTACCTTATTGCAATTAACTAATGCCTAGAAATATTACTTCATATATTATATATAAATAGAGCTTTCCTTTATTTCATGAACACATTTTCTCTCCTTTCATATCCACATACGTTTTATATTTACCTCTGTGTATATTTCCTACTCAGGGAGGTTGGACTGCTCTCATGTGGGCAGCCTACAAAGGTCGTACAGATGTGGCTCATTTGCTCTTGGAAAAAGGAGCTAACCCCAACATCACTGGTCAGGTACTGAGACTGGACACACTGTATGTCCTCTTAATTCCCCTTAATAAAAAGGTCATTGGCATCTGTTATTTTTATATCCACTCTGAATGTTATACAAATAATATGTATGTCATATATTGAACAGGAAAAGCTAATATTGCTTTTTTCAAGCTGAATCTACCACAAGCCTGTTCTTCACCTGCTTAGCTGCTAGTGTAATACCATGATCTGTTGTTTCAGTCATGTTAAGACTTAAAGCATTGGCCTGACAGTGATCATTAGTTACTGGCAGCATGACTTCACTCTTCTCCTCTGCCCCAACAGTATAGCGTCTACCCCATTATCTGGGCTGCAGGTCGGGGCCATGCTGAGATTGTTCATCTCTTGCTGCAGCACGGAGCCAAAGTCAACTGCTCAGACAAGGTAACAACGTACTGACAAATGTTCATCATTTACTTGTTTTTAATCAAACAGAACTTAGAGTAAATCATATAAACCTAAAGGAATTAGGTGCTGCTGTCCACATACAAATTCTTTATTTCTTATCCTTCCATCATTTACAAATTCCTGTTTTTGACTAAATTATTTCTGATCTATAATTATTTCTTGCCACTTATGTCTTATGCACGCTATCATATGTGCTTGTTTTCTTCACAGTATGGTACCACTCCTCTGATCTGGGCTGCCAGGAAGGGACACTATGACAGTGTGGTCCACCTTCTGGCGAATGGAGCTGATGTGGACCAGGAAGGAGCAGTAAATAGACTTGAGTTTTCTTGTGTTGTTTTTTGACATTTTTGGTTTGATGTACAGTATCTGTCATAGTTCAAAATAGTCAAGATGCTGGTTAAAGAGTAATAAAGTATCTTTATTAATCACACACACATTATTCATTATTAGGTCTAATCACAACTTCTATACAATAACATAGATTTTAATTGCAGTCTTTTGCAGTCTCTTTGTTAGGTCTTGAAAGTTTGGAAAAATATAGAACACTTTAGTTTTAAGTGCCAACACCTTTATTACAATGCCTGCCATGTGGTGTTGCACCCACTCTTATTTGTGATATAATGCTGATATAATGCAGTGCATCTGCACTTCATCTAGTCATCTTGCATCTGTGTTGACACTGACTGTCACTAGCAGCCAATATATACATAGCATCAATAATCAATGGGACAGTGGTAATTAGTGCCAAACAATAAATGTATTTATTTATACTGGGCTTTCTAAATACAGTGTCAGTAATTTGACATAAGAGCTGCTGTGGGAAATAGTTCAGCTGTAAATTATTGAACATTTGTCATGAACACCAATCAACATTTTTATAACTAGTCAAGTAGAGTAAAACATCTGCTAAAATGTTAAGGTTAGATAACCCTCAAATGTGCAAATCACATGGCGTCTCTGTGTATTTTCAGAACTCAATGACAGCTCTGACTGTAGCGGTGAAAGGTGGCTACACAGAAGTTGTCAAAGAGCTGCTTAAGAGGAACCCGAATGTCAACATGACGGATAAGGATGGCAACACAGCCCTGGCCATTGCTGCTAAGGAGGGACACACAGAGATCGTACAGGACCTGCTGGACGCCGGCACTTATGTCAATATCCCAGACAGGGTGCGACCTCTTCACTGCACCATTACCAGCCTGCTGTGTGAAATCAGCAGGATGTTGTAAAATGATCACTCTGAAACACAATGTGAATTAAGTAAAATTATTGTCTCTCTCTGTCTGTTTTACCCTTCTGTCTCTCTTTTCACTATCTCTCTCAGAGCGGGGAAACAGTGCTGATTGGAGCAGTGAGAGGAGGTCATGTGGAGATAGTCCGAGCTCTGCTGAACAAATATGCTGATATTGACGTCAGGGGCCAGGTAGGCACTTTTCTCTCACTATCTTTGCTTTGCTCTCAACATCTTTGCAGTGCAGTATAACTTTATATTGCACTATGGTGTTTTAACAATATGCTTTAGCTCTTTGTATTGTACTGACACAATAATTTTTTCTAAGATAAACAAGCTTCCATTTGCCTTGTTTTTTTGTATCAGGATGGAAAGACTGCCCTCTACTGGGCAGTCGAGAAAGGTAACGCTACCATGGTGAGAGACATCCTGCAGTGTAACCCTGACACAGAGAGCTGCACCAAGGTACATAAAATGCACTTATTTTGTTAATGTGTTGTTGTTTCTGAAGTATCATCTTTCTCTTTTTTTATTTATATTTCTCATATACTGTATTGTACTGAAATTTCAATATATCTTTATATATTATTTATTTTTACTGTAACTGTAGGAGGGAGAGACCCCACTTATCAAAGCTACAAAAATGAGAAACATAGAGGTAGTGGAGCTGCTGCTGGATAAAGGAGCCAAGGTGTCTGCGGTTGAAAAGGTACTGTGTAAAACACACTTACATCTTACTCATGCTTAAACAGGAAATCCTTGTAACATTTTTATGACATTACATATTTTGAGCAATCTGAACATTTCTTTTTTGTAACTGAGCGTTTACAAATTGTTACTTTGGGGTTTTTTTAGAAAGGAGACACACCCCTTCACATTGCCATCCGAGGGAGAAGCCGAAAATTGGCTGAGCTGCTTCTGAGGAACCCTAAAGATGGCCGCCTCCTGTACCGCCCCAACAAAGCTGGAGAGACGCCATACAACATTGACTGTACTCACCAGAAAAGCATCCTCACACAGATTTTTGGAGCCAGTATGACAGTTTTCTTCATATTACATCATTTAGGAAGATTGCAAAACAATGCCCTGTTTTTCCTTTACATTTTCTTTTGCCATATTTATCTACACCACTATCTAACTTTTTACGTTTCTTACTTCCTCTTTCCCTCTCAGAGCACCTCTCCCCCTCTGAGTCAGATGGAGACATGTTGGGTTATGACCTGTATAGCAGTGCCTTAGCAGATATCCTGAGTGAGCCCACCATGCAGCCACCTATCTGTGTTGGTCTGTACGCTCAGTGGGGTAGTGGCAAATCTTTCCTTCTTAAGAAACTGGAGGGTATGTAATCATACAATATCAGAAATTACGTTTAGATAAAGATGAAGTACAGAAATGTGGAAATTATCTTTTCAGACACTGTTTCAATTCTTCTTTAATTGTCCTGACCTTCCCCTGTTCCTTCCTCTCCTTTTGTCCATCAGATGAGATGAAGACATTTGCCGGCCAGCAGATAGAGCCATTGTTCCAGTTTTCATGGCTGGTGGTCTTCCTCACATTGCTGCTGTGTGGCTCAGTGGCTGTGGTTCTGGGCTTTACTGTTGATCCTAAGTTGGCAATTGCTGTCTCCCTCAGCCTCCTCGCCCTTCTCTATATCTTTTTTGGTAAGGACACAAATGAACTAGAAATGCAGTATTGATGTGAGCAATGATGACAATTCTGTTTTGATTTGACCGACTTCAAAGTGTGAGCACCCTGTGTTTAATTACATAGTAGCATATTTTGTGTTCTGTTTTTGTGACTATAAATATTCCATATATTCCAAATGGATTAAAAAGTAATGTTTATGCATATGTTTATACCAAGCTGTATCTTTTTATTTTTTGATACTGTACGAAATAATGATGAGCACATATATTTCAGTAATGTAGACATCTTCTGTCTCGTCCCCATGGGATGTCACTTAAAATAATCGTCAAGTTACTAAACTGGTAACATTTATATAAAGTGAGCCTCTACTGTGTGATGCTTTTGAAACTGCTTTGCTCTGTGTGTGACTTCAGTGTCTGAAATTAAATTGTCTTAGCTTAGGTATAAGAGAAAATAACTTGCTAATCTTTAAAAGTAGAACTTAACCAAAATAATAAGTGACATTGTTTTGGTTTGCAACCTCTTCTCCTGTCTTCAGTTTTGGTGTACTTTGGAAGCCGTCGTGAGAGGGAAAGCTGGAACTGGGCGTGGGTCATCAGCACCCGTCTGGCCCGCCAAGTTGGTTATCTGGAGCTGCTTCTCAAGCTGATGTTTGTCAACCCTCCTGAACTTCCCGAGCAGACCACCCGTGCGCTGCCTGTCAGGTGATAGTGACAGACGTGCACGGGCAAAGAAATATACTCACTGAAAACTCCACAATTTTTCTGGAACAACACAATATTTACTCGTCCAAAGCAAACTATGTAAACATTTGTTAACTATTGTGCTGTCGCACCACATTCACTGTAAAGTATTAAGCTCAGAGGCTGCTGTGTTTTTGAAACATATAATCAGTCTCCTGTCTCTCTCTCACATGTCACACAGGTTCTTGTTCACGGATTATAATCGTCTGTCCAGTGTTGGAGGGGAGACGTCTATGGCTGAGATGATTGCCACACTCTCAGATGCCTGTGAGAGGGAGTTTGGCTTCATGGCCACTAGGCTCTTCAGAGTTTTCAAGAATGATGAGATCCAAGGTGACATCTCTGTCTTTGGCTTTGTCAGTCATGTAATAACCTCTGTTTCCAGCACACACACACACACACACACACACACACACACACACAGAGAGAAAGCCTGTTATGTGATGTTTATGTTAACCTGCTTAAATAGTTATATTTAACTGCAGACAAATTGAATTTTGTGATTTTGAGGTGTTGACAATACTTTGGTTGACCTCATTTACACAGTTTATGACTGTGATGTAAATACAGTCAATATTGAGAGTAAATATTCATCACCAGAGTGCAATAACAGTATTATACTCTTACTTTATATTTTACTACATAGTTTTACTGTATTGTACAGACTTGTATTGTATTTTTTTTATTATATCTTGACTTTACTCTATTGATGCGTTCTTCTGAAATCCTCTGCTGCTGTAACGATGCAAATTTCCC
>JAUBNQ010000014.1:10864257-10893124 GCA_032353495.1 Ctenopoma kingsleyae | reverse complement strand
CACACACACACACACACACACACACACACACACACACACACACACACACCTAGTTCTCACACCAGTGCAAGAACATATGCCACCCCCAACTCCTCAGAGAATCAGCGTAATTAATCAGACCCTGAGATGCAGGCTGTGTTCAGCACACATATGCACACACACGTTCACCTAGCGCAGGAAGCAGAACAGACAAATTGTTGTCAGGTAAGGAAGTAGTGTTTAGAAGTGCTGCTCATTGCAGTGTCCCTTCGTTTGCCAGGGTTTGTGTGTATGTGAAGCAATCTGCTGCTTTACTCTTACTCTATGTTTTTTATGTCACATCTTGCGAAGAATGAACTGTTCCTCTCTTCCTCTCTGTTTTGTTATCCTGACCCTGCATTTATGCTCCAAACAATCCCCTTTCTGAGATGCAAGTAGAGCCAGACACTTATCGGACACTTGAAAACTTTTTTCTGCTTGCACTAATCGCACTCTGAATGAATATGTAGCCAGGCAATTCAGTCTTAATTAGAGAGACTCTTATCCCAAGTACTGAAACATTAAGATGACACTCTCTTCATTCAGGATTACTTTAATTGGCACAATTATTGTAATTTGGTTGCAATTATGTTCTGGGATAAAAGTGCGGTTCCAAAGCTGATGCGGGTGATTCCCTTTATGTGGAATTTTTTAATAAGCTCTTAAATATGTGGATGTAAAAATGATGGCGAGATCCTATTCTTTTCTTTTGATGAATACTTTTGAACTTGTCCTGCCCTCAAATGAAAACTCTTTTTTCTTTCCACGCAGCCTATTGTTCATGTGAATTCCTGTCACATTTGTGATAGTTTCTATAATCTACATGCAAAGCAAATTATCAAAAATAGTTTTTCTTTATTTCACTGTCCTCTGAGGGAGCCTATTGTCCCTGTGCTAAATCCCTTCAGGGACGATTTCAATGAAAGACGGAGTAAAACTGGTAATTTGATCAGTCATTGCACTGCCATTTGCCAAGATGCCTGAAAACGTGACTGTATTTGTAAAAGCACCTATGTCTCAATAGAGCTCCATCATTGACAGGACACCAGCTTTGAGTCTACACAGCAGTGTGCTGACAGAGCATGATGAGTAGATAAAGACAGAGACAAAAAAGAAAGTATGGTAGGCGTGAGATAAATATTTAATAGAAAGAGGGGGAGAAAATGATAAGAAAGGGCACTAAGAGAAAGAAAAGAGAGTCCAGTCTCAAGAGGTTAAATGAGGAAACCGAGTACATACTGTAAAGGAGCAGACCAGATACCAGCAGAATTACTGCTAGACGAATGTTAGCACTGGTTTGTTTGTCTCTGCCATATTCAAAGCCTCAGGTGATGCTGCTGCTCCAGGTGAGATAGTGGTGGACACACAGATTGATGCCTGCCCACCTGGGTCCCACATGGCTGTTCATATTAGTGAAACTGGTTCTTTGCTGATTTCCATTTGAGTGTGTGTGGATCCGGGATGCCTTGTCTCATTCCTCCATCTACCAGGTATTTGGCAGTGGTGATTCATGTATGAATCAGCCACAGCTAGCTCCACCAACACTCAACCCCTACAGAGATGTTGAAAATTTAGGAAAAACACATGGTAACCATGGCCAGGTGACACATGAAGTGGTGTGTGTTTGTGTGTACACAAGGTGAGGTTTTGATTGTGCATGCATGTCCATTTATTTGTGTGTGGAAGCTACCACATGAGGATGGAAGGAACGTCATGCAGCATTCTTTGTTAGAAAATCCTTAAGGCCCTTTTCATTTCAGCCGGTAAGCCGAGGTTGAAGGATTAGTCTAATTGGTTTGAAACAAGAGAACAGCTCTGTTCCCTTTTCTGTACAAAGCATAAAGAGTCATTTCAAATGCAATAAAAGCCTCTACTACACCTCTGACTGGCCTCTGCTCTTTAGCCGTAAAGTCGTCCATCAGTGACGACAAGCTTTGACTCGCATTTAAATGTGACACTGAGATGGAAGAAAAGGAGTGGAGGACTGAGAAGCAGACATCTGCCTGATACTTTGGTATTTCTCTGGTGTTGAGCATTATCTGGTGTTGATCTCGCTCACATTCTGCTGTCTCTTTGTGCTGGAACTGCTGGAAGGTTGGAGACTGATTATAAATAGCACAGGGTTGCAAGAGGGTCAACACTGACCTTTAAGTGGACAGCGAGATTCGCCATGGGTACACTTGATAGTTACACACACACACACACTTAGCCCTTAACTGACGTTAACATCCTGGCCCTTCAAAAGTCAATGGAGGGCAGGTCCTTTTAGGGCGTGTTTGTGGAAACCACACTCATGTGGCAACAAAATAACTAGCCAAGTAAGCAAGTCCAAATAAGATGAATTGATGATTTAAATTGTCTACAAATATTGGAAGGGATCACAAATGTTATTCTCCATTTGCTGTATGATTATGCTGTTAGTGATTAGGACTTAGGTATCAGATTTATCTGCTGGGTCCTTGAGCATTGTAGTTCAGGTTCTAAAGAAAATACTTAATATTTTGGAGATCATTTTAATAATCTTTTGCATGCTGCCTTTACTATTTAACCCACTGTATTTATCTAGCTCTCTTTCACTCCCGTGCTCATGCACTGATTGATCCCTTCTGTCCCTCTCTTGTGATAGTTCTGATGCATGCGTCCTGTACTCGCTGTATGGATTTGACATATCTAACAGAATTATTTCAGATGTATTATGTGCTGCAGAAGAGCACATTTGTCTTCACTTTAGCTGTCCACCCCTCTTAATTCAGCATTGTACACTCCATCAACTAGCCATTACAGCTATCAAACAACCACATGCTGATGAGATGAACTTTGTGGTGCAATTAGTTTCATAATGAACAAACTCTGCCATGGCCCTAGGATGCTACAAACTCAACTCTTACACATAAATCACCAAGCTGAGGTTTAATTTTTTTTTTACTATTTGTCAAGAATAAGGCCTTAGTTACTCAGAGTGGAGGGTTCAGTTAAGGTTTTTGGGGTCTGGAACAAGGAGGCTCCGTTTCGGCGCTACACATGAGTTTAATCAACATTTCAGGGAACCACTGAGTCCTAAGCCCATTTCAGCGAGAGGCCACTCGCTCCGAAGCTGCTTGGTTTTTATCAGCCTGGTGTGTTTCCCATTAGCATGCTTGTCTCTGTGGTTTGCTTTGGGATGCACAGGTCCAGCTTAGTACAAGAGAGTTTCAATTATTGGACTAAACTTTGCCACGAGAATGTGCAGTATGGAAAGCAGATGTGCCACAAGTTGGCAGTGCCTACTGCCAAGACAAGGAAACAAGCAAGACAGAGACAGAGAGGAAAGCAGAGACACAGGGTGTCCACATTACTGGTAGCATTCGATTCAAATCAAGGAAATACGTCTGGATTTTAAGGAGACAAAGTACATGGCGTCATCTAAAGTGAAAACATATTTTTTCTCTCCCCCTCTGCCTTTGGGGTGGTGGAGAGCTTGGCAGCTTCCACTGTAACAATAACCTCTCTCAGCATTGATGCTGTGAGTCCACGCGCCAGCTTGCTGGCCTGTCTGCCTGCTCACTGTTTTCCCAGAGAGAGCCTCACTAGTTTCATCCGTGTGCTTGGCAGACACTGTGCCAGCGGCTCTGATATGATTCTGACCAGCAGAGGAATGCGCCGGACCCGGGTCTGGTTAACTTCTTCACCCACACATTGTTGTACTGGTCACACAATGTCTGACATTGAAACTCTCGAGCTTCCCAAACACAATATGCACAGCCGTTTGTCTGTTCTACAGGCATCTGTCTCTGTCTTTGGGCCCCTTTATGGAAATGTTTGGCAGCAAGACCACCTCTTTGTGGCGTGTGTGCGTATGTCATCCGTAAGCACAGAGGGCAGCTGTAAAGCAAAGTCAAGTGGCACATTCATACTTTCAGTGCCCAACAAGAGGACAGAAGGGATAGAGAGATGAATTCTGCTCATTCCCATCAGTTGCAGTGTGTGGGAGGTTGAGAGGAGAAGAAAGGCTATGCTCCAGTCAGCTTTGGGACCTATTAGCATTTGGATAAGCTCAGAAAACTCCCAGTGGCTGCACCACACAGAGAGTAGCTGGGCCTAAACGCCTGTACTGGTGCAGCTATAAGCTGAGTCCTGTCAATGGGCCCATTGTTCAGGAATGGCTGCCGGGATGCCTGACGGCCTTTATCTCACTCATCCTTGGCCTGCATGAAAGTAGCACGCCGGTTTCCTTGGCGCTCAAACCCAAGCATCCATCTTGTCAATTGGCAGCTGATTGCTGATAAGAATGGCTTTGTTCATTTTGTCCGTATCGTCTGTTCACTGTGAGGATGACTAAGTCTGAAGTCATTTGTATCAGTTGCTTAATGCCTAGACCAATAAGTCATCATTAGTAAACGGCAAAGTATGTCATTTAAAATAGCTAATCCTCATGGAACTCTTTGTAACATGCAACAACGTGGGCCATTATCGGCTATCAGTTCATCAGTGTTCAAGTAACTCTTCTCTTCTCTTGCGTTTCTATACTTCTCATTTTACATTGAATGGTACCCTCCCATTTAACCATCGATTTAACAAGGCCAATGTTGAAGTGCAGACTCCACTTTGTGTTTGTTTAGCTTCTCGTGCAGACATGCTGTATCTCACCAGTCAGGAATGGACCTCTGACTCCACCATTCTCCACCTGAGTTTTTCTTTCCCTCTGTCTGTGTTTCAGTGTCAACTCAGTGATGGACATCCTTGATTTGTTGTTCTCACCAGCTCTTCGTTGTCTTTAGAAGTCACTGATGTCTGTACTGCTGCATGTTTTCAGTGGTACAACAGAATGCCAGAGCAAACATGCAGGTCAGCAAAATATGGGCATTTGTAGCTAGTGTCTTGGATGCAGTTTCTGTTGGATGGGATGTGTTGGGTAAAGCACGTGAATGCTGAATTGGCATGTAGCATCTGGTATCCAGTTGTGATCACTACCTGATGTATGAACAAATAATTATTCAGATTTTAATAAATGTATTAAATATGAAGAATCTCAAAGATATCTGTCTGATATCACTACAAGTCTTAGTTTCATTTCATTATTATTGTTCATACTCAGCTTTGGCACAGAACTTGCAATCTGTGTGGTTGAGCTATGTTAATGGACCCATAAAAAGACTTAGATTCCTTAGAAAGTCTTAGAGGGTGATCACTATATAACAAACGGAAGTGTCCCGTATGTGTGCGTGTGTGTTTGAGAGAGAGAGAGAAAGAGAGAGAGAGAATGTCACTGGCTCCTGTTGGTCTGTGTCTGTAGACCCACAAATAAACAGCAGTAAGCCAGCTGGAAATGGGGGGAAAGCACAGGCTTCTTTCAGTCTATATACGGGTTAATACAGTTCATGGGAAAAAGAACCAAACACCCGGACAAACATACTGTACTTGTGCTTCGACATGCGCAGAAGCACACCCTTCACTCTTCTACTGTGTCTTTGAATTTCCCCGTACTCACTGCCTAAGTGTCTGCAATGGACATTACACTGTATTTTGTCTATGTTGTTTCACTCAGCATTGGTGCTGCTTACTAGTGCTACTTACTGTATGCATGCACAGGTAACATCTGTGTCATCAGAGTCTCACTCATCCTTCCCAAGCAGAGATCACATGAGTAAGGTTTATCTGAATGCCAACACAGAGCTTCTTTGACCTTTTGGGTCTTGTTAAAGGTTCTAATGAAAGAAAACACTGAGACAGCTTTGTCTGCTGGAGCCCAGCTGTGCCTTATGTGTCTTCCACACTCACAGCCTATTCTCTCTTCAGTCAGTCCAAATCTGTCTGTACTGGCAGTTGAGTTGAGCAAGTAGGGTTGGAGAAATGCACCTGAGCTGGTCTATTGAGGAGTGAATCTCTATACACATAGGACAGGGAGGTATAGGATAAATAGTGAATGATAAATTAGCACTTCTTTGCCACCTAAGAAATTTAAATATGTACTCATTTGAGTTAGAAACATTTAAGTAGCATGTAAAAAAAACCTTTAGGACACCTCCGTATTTTTCGTCATACTTGCACATTTGGTTAGAGATCCTGTAATCACAAGGCTGTTGCATAGTTCAATCCTATAACCTTACCACCATCTATTACCACCCGTCTGTCCTGTCAAAATGTCCTTAAACAAATAACTGGACCCCTACCTGTTCAGTAACTGTAACCAGTTTGTGTAGGAGTTTCAGCTAAAAGCCTAACGTTTAATGAAGTGCTAAGTGCAGTGTGCTTAAATGGTCTTGTTTTTATCTGCTAAGTGCCTGACAGGGTTGGTCTGACAAGGGACATTTCAGCCAGTATGTTAACTGCATTAAATTAGCTGATAGTTTGGATTATTTGCTAACAATGTGCTGTGTTGAGCTCCTGACCTCATCCTGAGTTAGATAGCATGCTGCAGCAACAGTACTAATCATTCAATAGAGTCACAGAAAAGCCTGTCTGTGTTCGCTCTAAAGAACAGATCAGACCCAGGGAAAAATCCAACTCCTCAGCCTGTGTCCTCTGCCGAGCATGCCAGTACACAGAGTGGGTGATGTATGGGGCGAAGGATGAGTCAGGGTTGATCTGAGAGGAGAGAACGTGAAGCAGGATGCAGGGAGAGTAAAGCATCTACTGAGAAAATGATGAAGGGTTCGGATGAGAAATGGAGGCAGAGATGAGAAAAATGTCTTCTCCCCTCTGGAGTCTCCTCATTCATCTGATAAGAGCGGCACATTCTGGTGATGAATGGCCAGTGTTATAAGTCACTCAGAGTTTCATATTTTCATGTCTGAATGATGGGATTAACGAGATGTAGTGATAGCTCTGGGTTGTTGCTGTTTGCTTCCCTTGTAGCCTGGTACATTGTCCTTGATTAAACTGATATCTTTTTTAACCTTGTGCGGCTGAAATTGAATTTCCAGCCTCATACAGTAACACTTCAGTATTCATATTCAGTATTCATCATTTCAGAGAGGCTGCTGCCACTTCTAAACTGTTGCTTTAAGCTTTAGTTTATACTGTATTTATATATTTTTAAATGTAATATTCCATAAACTGGAACATTCTTCAAACATGGTGTTTACTTAAAGCCTGCGATAACAAACATCGTGTTAACTGTAGCAGCGCATCATGACGTGCTTCCGTCTTCTGCTTGCTAAATTACCCTGATTGTCATCTTCTCAGGTTTCCTCCTCTGCTGAGAAAAGATAACATCCCTCGCTCAAACATCCCCCCTTTCACTATCTTGCCTTCTCTAAATCCAGTTATCTCTCTGCTCTCATGATGATGATGACCGTTGGATATCTCTTCAATCTTAACAATACAGTTTGCTATTTCCTCTTTTCCCTTTTCATCAGAATGTGATACTTGCATTTACTGCTACGAATGCACTAGTCAGAACATAGTGTAAACAAACAAACACTGTCATGGTGGCATTTTTGTGTCAGATGTCAATATGGTTGCAGAATTAATTCTGTTCCATATTCTTCATAACCATTTGGTTATGAAGAATATGTGTGTTAACTTCTTTTCTTTTATATTTCCAATGTACTAAATTTGAACATCCTGCATTCCAACAACAAAATAGTGTAAAGATTGATATGTATAAATAGTTATGTCATGTCATTATCATTACTTCTACCATCTAAATCCTCCTTCTGTCTTCTTTTTCCCTCTGAAGAATCTCCAAGAACATCCCCACCACTAAGGATGTGGAGCCTCTGCTGGAGATTGATGGAGACATCCGCAGCTTTGAGGTCTTCCTCTCCTCCAGGACACCAGTCCTCACTGCCAGAGATGTGGAGATGTTTCTGCCCTGCACTGTCAACCTGGATCCCAAGCTGAGGGAGATCATAGCAGGTTCATACACAGTCAGACATTATTTTGTGCAGATGGGTGAAAAACCAGCATGTGTCTCAGCCTGGTTTTGGGAACATCTTCAGTACACTTACAGAATTGTATAGAATCTACAAGTCTCGCTTAGTGCTTAGAGTGCTGTGTAACATCTCACGCTAATTCATTTTTATGTTTTAATGCCTCTGTGCCAGCGACATCCGTGATTTTCATGAAAACAGTACCTCTGCTGGAGGGAATTTCATTACATCTGGCACAAATGTCTACTTGGACTCACCGATGAACTAATTAGAATAGAAGTCTGGACAGATATGCATGTAAGCAGCAACTTGACTGTTTGGCAGAGGTGTAGATCCTTGAGGTAGTAATTCTAGTTTCAGCTTAGCTCAAGTAAATATTTTTCTCAAACGTTTCTTTTGACATCTTAATATGCTACGTGTGCATATTTGTTTGTTTGTATGTGTGTGAGAGAGAAAGAGGTTCGTCATACAGTTGTGTCTACAGTACATGAAATGATGTACTTACATTAGCACAGAGAAACAGAGAACTATCCTCTTTGTGATGTAGTGAATTCAGTGCCAGCTCATTTGGCAGTGACATTACTCATAACATTGCAAGAAAGGTCTGCTCTGAAATCACCCACTGCAGGGGCTCTCAGAAACCCACAGCTTGCCTCTCATTTCCAAACAATCAAATGTCGAACAGGTTTCCACTACAGCACTGTGGGATCAGGACAATATTTTCACTCGCTGTCACCAATCTGCCCATAGTACTGCACCAAATTTCACAGTTTATAGTTGCAGTGACGTAACGCTGTAAGCCAGAGTGTCTCTGTACTTTTGCTACTGTGCGTCAGCATCCATTCAGCTTGTACAGGAGTGTCAATGATGCCTGGTGTGAAGCTGCTGCATCATAGTGTTATGAGACCATAGAAAACACATGTACACACACAAAGTCTGTTCCATTAAGCTACGGTTGAGTCATTAAAGGCACAGCTGACCAAGCTCTTCAATCAGATGCCTAGTCTGGTTACACATGACTCCTTTCTTAGCTGTGTGTATACTGTATGCATCCATGAAATGTGTTTATTTGTTCAAAAGGGTGTTGGTGTTCACCTCCTCATGTGTCTCCAGTGAGCGGAAGGTAACCAGTGCTCATACCCAGTCATCCTACTCCCTACACTCCTCCCGTGGCCAGTTGGTACTTGGTGCCCAGTGTCCTGTGGCCAGCCAGTGGGCAGTGCTGTCAGTGATACCCGCCCATGAGCCTGACTCACATCATAAGGCCCCCATTGTGTTCAGACCTGGATTGGGTCTCACTCAGTGTGTCATTCAGCAGCCACTTGTATAACCAGGAGACATTCTGGTGCCTGCTTCTGTTTCTGGTTCTTAATTTCTTGCCAGCCACACAGAGCCACTCTGTTCTGTCTCTGGGCTTATTTTATTTTAATTTGGGAGGTTTCAACGAATTTCCCTAGTCAGCTCCTACACGATTCCTCTCAAAGTCAAATTGATTTACGTGAAAACAACTGTGGCAAAGCACTTATGAGACAGTGCCTATGTGTTCACATCATCTGCTTTGTTTGTTTACTGTATACATGAGTAAAATCATTTTTCAGGGACAGTAAGGGGTCTCCATGTGCCAGAGTCATCACGTGGCTAGTTTAAAATTTAGAAAACACAGAATAGCAGCACGCCTGTTGGTTTGTGAGCAAACAGAGTAATAGAAATCAAAGTGAGAATGGAATTCACAGTTGAAGGTCATTGTAATCGTAACATCTGCGCTTGTTTTCTCTCCAACATTTAGCTGTTTGATTGTCTTCTATTTTAGATACAGAGAAAATGTTCAGGAAGAACGTTCTTGTTGTATCCCCTACAGTGTTTTGAGAATCAAGGAATTTTGCTCTTTTGTGCGTTGATTGTTTGATATGTATTTTTCTCTGCGGATTCACAACTGTCTAAACTCTCTGGAGATGATGAAATAAAGCTAAATTATTGATGCGTGGGTGGATCTGAAGGGTCTTTATAGTCATCGCCAAGACATGGTGATCAGCATCGCAGATAAACAATTCCTTCTTTCCTGCTCTTATTCTTTTTTCCCCCGGCTCTGTCCTCTCTTAGATGTGCGTGCGGCCAGGGAGCAGATGCACATGGGAGGCGTGACCTATCCCACGCTGCCCCTGCAAGAGGCAGTGCCACGTCCCCAGTCAGGTTATGGCCAGCAGTCTGCTGTCTGCTCCCCTTCAGGCTCGTTCCCTGGATCCCTGCCTACTCAGCCCCACAGCGCCTATTTCAGCGGGATGACTGGTCCCCAGCACCCCTTCTACAACCGGGTGAGAAAGAACATGGACTCATATTTAGATTACCAACTCTTTATCTCTTTAGAGTCCATCATGTGTCCATAAAACCTGAATGAAAAAGTGAGGAAACATAATCAGTCTTGGGAATCATAGACTGCTCTCTTACAGTGACAGTAGAAACAACAGTTAACATAGAACCTCACTTCAAGTTAGCAATGTTATCTTTTCCCCACTGCATTTTTTTATATGAATTCCTGTACTCCCTCATATGATTTTATGATTTTCATTTTGTCCCCCCCCCCCTTCTCCCCATTCCTTCCCCTGTAGCCTTATTTCCCCCATCATGTGTATCACCTGCCACGGCATTACTCCCACCATCTCCCCTACTCATCCTTCCGCTCTTCCATTAAACCACCCAGTCAACCTAAGGACACCAATGGACTTGTAAGTAAAGCAGTAGTGCACTTGTCAGGTGCTTTCATCTCGCACTTAAGCAGATCTACTACTTGTTGCTGTAGTCGTATCACACAATAACATTTTCTATGCAATTGGGTTGATTGAAATTCTGAGCAGCCGTGACAAATGTCATCTTCATCTAAACTATTAAATTACTTTGAGCAATGTTTCCCATGAGTACAAGGGACGTTTTACCCCTGCTCGGTGCTACTGTGTCACTCAATGTTCACTAGGTCAGGTCCATTGTGTCAATGTACTCCATACCACAAAGTCCTTTTCTTTTAACACTTCTTCCTTCCTCTCCTACCTCTTTCCTCCATCAGTCTGTCTTACTCTCATCAGTGTGATATCATATGTTTGTATTTACACCTCCACCTACACGATTTTACTGTCACAATTTTTACACCAGCCCTGTGCCTGACCACTGTCCAGCTCCTGACACTGGTGGGGATATTTCCTAGTTTTTAAGCTCAAACTCAGGGTAAAGAAGTAAAAGGTTGTTCCATAAATTGCACCATAAAGAACCATCATTAGCTACACATTCTATATACAATCCTTGTCTGCGTTCTATGTCCATGTCAGGATGTTATTGCAGAAGATGCCAGAGAAGGTCTCCCCTCCTGTCCCACTGACACCACCATGGTAACCCAACTTAGCAGACATATTAGCGCAAGCAATGCACACATAGTCATGTACTTGTGCAGGACTCTGGATATGATGATATGTGTGATTAGTTCTTGATTACCTGCCTGTTGATGGTTTTAACCTCATTTGTTCACTATTGTGTTGCATGCGCAAAATGCACACCTTCATGTTTGACAGACTACTTATTCTGTTGTTGTTTAAAAAAGCATGGGAAAACAAATATAGATTCTAGATTACACTTGACTGCTTGCTATGACTATAAGCTCCCACTAATTGAAGGGTGTTTTGTCACAAACTACAACATATATAAATGTAGCATGCTGAATGAACTTAAGTAAAGCAGAAGCAGTAGTCATTTCCATTTTAATATAAATGGACATGAAGTTCCCACTTAGGGAATGCATGGAGTTGCACTGAAAAGAGCTATATCTCTACACCCAGATATTCACACATTTCAAGGGAATGCAGCCACTATTAGAGAAATTTGACGATAATTCTACTCAGGAGAGTTCTGCTCCACAAAGCTACTTATCAAGGCACTGCCAGCAAGCATTTAAAGGAGCTGTATGAAAGATTTAAATATAGATTACTAAGTAGTGTTCCTTCCTTCTATCTCTTCTCCGTCGTTTTTTCTGTATTCTTCCTCTGCCCTTTTGTCTCTTTTCGTTTTCTTGGATTATGTCTTTTTTACATACAGTAGCTCACCTTATCCCTATTTGATTCACACTTCATCTCTTTGTGTAGTGTTCACATGTGAATCTGTGAATATGTGTGCACAATCGCTCATTTGTGTGCAACTTTGGATATGTAAGCAGGTCTAGCCCAGTGTAATTGCCTCGCTGAAGTGTGAGTATGGATTCCTCTGGCTGTCGGGATTATCATCAGAGCAACTGTTGGGGCTGGCAGCGCACACAAACACACACTGACAATGAGCCCAGCGCTGGTAGAGCTTATCTCTTTACCAAGACGCTTCCTCCCTCACATAGCTCTGTTTCCTCTTCCCCATCCTTCTGCCCAGCCCTGAGCTCAACCCAGCTGTAATTACAGTCTTATCACACACACACTGGGAGGGTTCACATAAACACACGGACACAGCCGCAGACATTTACGCCTTTGCTCACGTTTTCAGTCACAGTCTGAGTCGAGGAGTCATATTCGAGGCCTGAATTGGAAGTTCTGCTTTCTCTGTGCAGAGTGAGAGATGTCTCGTACTCTTACTGCTCTTTCTCTCTGTTTCTGTCTTGTCAACAATCCCGTCTGTCTGCAAAGATTATGACTGTAAAAGCCTGCTGACTATAGTGAAAACAAAATTTTCTTGTGTAATAATTCTACTCCCAATATTCCCTTCTTTTCCAGTCTGACGTAGCTGAATATTTGTACGGCTACTGTAAAGGATTGTGTTAGATTGTGTAAAGGAGCCATCTCATTTTCCTGCTGATGTATAAAGTCTCTCCTATCCCCTGATGATGAGTTTAACATGTGTGCAGGTTGTCTGTGTTTTCTGTCTTAATTTCTGCTTCCACCTCCTTTTTTCACAGGTACAGTCCCAGGTTTATAATGTAAATGTCTGTGTACGCATTTTTGTCTGACAGTTTGTATGTCTGCTTTTTTTTGTCTCCTTATCAAGCTTTTAAAGTCGCTGCCTTACAAATTAAAGCAGGTATATCTCTGGTTCCATGGCTACTTTCATCTTTTGCTCTTCATGTTCCACCTTTCTCTATTTCATCTCCTAACACTCCACTCCGTTGCTACCAAGCATGCTGTAGAAAAAGATACTATAGACTCATCACTTAGAAGTTAAAACACAACTTTCGGACATGTAGTAGTTCATTAGATTCACATAGTTTCACTCTAGAGTAAAACCTATATTACGTGGACATGAACTGAGTCTCAGTCTTTCTCTTTTTGCTACTACAGAAAGTTGACACCTGCTGTTGTGTTCTATATTGTTTGAGCTACTTATTTTTTGTCTAACAACTACTCCAAGTCCAACTAATCTCTGCTGTCCCCTTCGTCTGATCCAGAAGCAAAACCGGAGATGGTAATAGCTGGGAGAGAACAGATGTGGCAAGAGAGGGAATAGGAAGAAAAGATGGGGGGAGAAAGAAATGGAGTGATGGAAAAGAAAGTTGGAGGTCAGTGCAGGAGGCTGAGATGAAGGAAGGAAGGGAGGGATGGAAGGAAGGAACAAGAGTGAGGGTTCACAAAGATGAGCAGAGCCAGGGGTAGATGGGTGAGTGAAGAAAGGGAGGGGGTAATACGAAGGAGGGTCGATGAGGTTTGTTTAGTTTTTATGCCGGCGGGGTGGCATGTTGGCTGTCTGTGAGGTCTTAGACAGGATCAACGGGCCTCTGGTATTAGTCACATCAAACTCCGTAGCTGCTCGGTCGCCACAGTTTCAGTGTGGCTCTGTGCAGCAACGGCTCACAGACTTACAGACTCCATCCCTTAAGTGTTGTGCACACACTTTACATGCTTATATATACACTGGAAAACAGAATAAGAGCAGGTAACAGTATATTTGGATAGGTTGGCAGCTTTGTTTACTTTTGCACTTACACTGTGTGACTGATGGAGAATTACTGTGTTGGATTGTGGTTTTGTGCCTTCCAGTAACGGGCCTGCACCTCTCTTTGCCAGAAACTGTTGCTCGTTTTGCCTAATCAGTGTGCTAGAGTGATTAGTTGCTCTAAAAGTGTGTGCGAGTTTGCCTTGGTGTCCTTAACTTAACAAAATTCTCTGAATGTTTTTTTTTTTTTTTTTTGCATTTTAATCACGTGTGTTTGTGCAGGTCCCTCCTGCAGTCCCGCTTAGCTCTATGAGCACGGATGCAGTGTGTGAGCGCCTCAAACAGATAGGTGGAATTGACCCCAGCATGCTGCCTCAATACACCTCCACCATAAAGAAGGTGCGTCTGTAAATAACATTACATTTATTATAATGGTAGAGTTTCTTAATTTTGCAGAAAATATGTTTTTAAACACTTTCCCAGATACTGTATGTTTTCTATTCATATACTTTGTATAGCTTTTTCCCCTCATGCAGTCCCTCATGCTCGGCCTCACCACATGATTGATGATACTTTTTTGGCCCGATTCAACATTACACATGATACTATTTTCACTCTGTCAGTGGAAAAATCACTCTGTCTCTTGCAGGCTAATATAAATGGTCGAGTGCTGTCTCAGTGTAACCTGGATGAGCTGAAGAAAGAGATGGAGATGAACTTTGGTGACTGGCAGCTTTTCAGAGGAATGGTGAGGCTCATTTCCTCTGTAACTCTCCCTGTAGCTCGCTGTAAAATTGTTGCTATGTGTCTTAAGTGCAATATGTTATTTCATAAATGGGATAAATTAAGATTGTAATCAAATGAATGGGCCATCAGTAGACATAATTGATATAAAAACCACAGTCCACCAGAAATACCAACCACCCCTTCATTACTCTGGGGCAAAGGTCCGAAATAGATTTACAAAAGCCTGCATTCTTCTGATTCTGTGATACTTTGCAGACACTCAGTCCTGCCAGGTCCATCCTGTTGATAAATGTCAGCTCTTGTTTATTTCCAAAAAGGACCAAGATAGAATCTCATAATACGACATCATGTGCTGCAGTGAGACACTGGGATAGGAGATTTTATAATCCGTATTACGAGAAGGCTGCTAGTCAGTCAGCCAGGAGTCCAGTCGGCTGAGCCGTGGCTAAAATCACTAACACATGTAGCCGGCTCCACTTCATCAGATGTTATTCTGTGCTACTAATACCAAACCAAAGCCCCAGATTGGTTATGTTTTATCTGAGATCCTATGCAGAGCTCACGTATGAGCAGCTGGAAAGTGCAGTGTCCTTACGGTTCCATGTACTTACCAGTGTTGTGTTGCCAGGACGCAGCCAGCACAGCCATCTGGTTCAAGATGGCTGCCCCAAATCTGGATGAAGGGACGTTATTGTCAGGAAAGAGTACACGGCTGAATAGCTCTACTTAAGGAAGCTCGTGCTTTTGTTGTTGTTGCTAACATACTTGATTTGTATGTCATATGCTTTGAAAAAGCATACTCACCCTGTGTCTTAAAACCAATGTCAAAAGATTTGTTCTGAAATATTGAACTGTGCCATATTTTTTCCAGGTGATGGAACAGCGTCATGCTGAAAGCCAAGCTCTGCTTCAGGATGAGTCCCGAGCTCCTAGTGAGCAGGGCAGCAGTGTGCATCATGGGGAGCCCAGCAGACGCTCAGGGAGGGCCCAGCATGAAGCAGCAGCCTTCAGCCTCAACCTCAGCTTCGAAGAGCTCAGTGGAGCAGGGCTCGAGGAGCCTCCGAGACACAGCAACAACTCACACTGGCCGGTAAGTCTTTGTGTCTGCAGCTCAGTATGTCACAACAGCAGATATGATTACACACTCTTCTGCCCTGTGCATACGCATTCTAGTCACACATGCACATGTGCAAAAGAAATAAGAAATGTAAAAGTAGCTGGTATAAGCACAGATGTGCACAATACAACACTCACACAAGGAATCACAAGGTTACACACCCTAAACTGCCACATGGCTGCATAGCATCTGCACCAAGCACCCATTTAGCTGTTGTGTTAGTGACCTCAGTGGTTTCACATTTATGTGGTTTTAAGCGAGAAAAGAGAACAGCAGAGGAAGCTAATACTGCTCTTAAAGATGGCAGAATTAAAAATACTCACACATACACGCAGCACACTAAAATGTGTCAAGGGGCCCTGTGTTCTATTATTTTCACCTTTCCTATCCCCAATTTGCAAACTCTCTCAGACACAAGCAAATACTCACACATAAGCAGCTGCCTCCACAGCTATTTTATATGATCTCACCTTGTGATCTGTTTCAAATTCACGTTATCAAACACTAAAAACACATCACAGCTTTCATTGTCACTTTGTCTACAGTTTTTGTCAGTAACTTGTTCACTGTACCCACTTCTCATATTCAGAATATTTAATTTGTTACTTATGTAAGTATTGCACATCATTTTAATAAATACTATTATAACTGTTACATTTTTATATTTATTATATTATACTCATTATACCCACAACAAATGCACATGGATGTTTGTACACCAACCAAAATCTTTCTCATCTTGTCAGGTGACAAATCACCGCACCTCAAGCATGTCCAGCCTCAACTCCCAAGAATCCTCTAATGACATCTGCAAACTGACAGACAAGCAGCAGGCTGAGTATCGTGATGCCTACAGGGAGTACATCGCTCAGATGGCCCAGCTGGAGATGTCCGGCAGTGGGGGAGAGAGGCCCTTACAACCCCACCCTGGTCAATTCCTTCAGGCTGCCAGCTCAGAGGACAAAGGGGTGGGTGGACAGTCACAAGTACAGGACAAGTTTTTGTCACTGCATCACTGATGACATAAATACTTTAGTCAAATCAGAGTAGAAGTTCCTACTATCAGATCACATAAAAACTCAACTTAGACATTGATTCTGAGGTCAGCATGTATGTTATGCTGTTATAAATGTTGTGTTTTGTGGTATTTCTCAAATACAATGGCAAAAACTTTTATTTGGACTGAAAAAGGGGAAATAAATGAAGAACAGACAGGTATCTGCTCTTTAGAGTCTTCTCAGCCAGTAGCAAAAGATTCTGTATATGTTGATGTTGTTGTTCTCAATCCTCAGGTCAAGGAAGGAGTGGATCCAGACGGCCGCAAGTCCTTCACCAAGAGAAGTTCCAAGGCTAGCGATGCCACAGACTTTGCCTCAGGCGCTGATGCCCAGCCCCTAGACCCCATCAGTGAAGAGGATGAGAAGCTGGACCACAGCTCAGCCTCCAGGACCCCGGGCACCAGGAAGAAGGCAGCTGGGTCATACTACCACAAACTGCCTAATGATGAAGACTCAGGCACAGAAGAATCAGACAACACCACACCTCTCCTCCACAAAGAGGCAAGAGCTTTGTCTTCCTACAGAGTCTCTCAGCCCACTGGGCTGCTGAACAAGCCTGGCTTCCTTGATGAAATCCTCCTGGACAAGAAGGACTCGTCCGACTCAGGGATGCGCTCCAGTGATAGCTCCTCAGACCATTCCCTGGAAGAGGCTGAAGGAGATGCTGACAGAGAAAGAGAAGCACTGAATCCCAGTCTAATTGAACTGGAGCTGGAGGGTATGGTGAAGAAGAGAGGCCTCCTCCCCAGCAGCCTGAGCGGCCTGCAGGATGCCACAGTGGCCCGCATGTCCATCTGCTCTGAGGCTCCATCTGAGGTCAGCCTAATGGCGAGCAGCCCAGATGAAGTGTGGCCATCCAGCGGTGTCAGCAACCTCAACCGCACTGCCAGCAACACCACCCTCAACAACAACGCAAGCAGTCCTACTAACACCGTCAACACCAACACCAACAACAGCCATCAGCAGCAGGCTAATATCACAGAGTCCACCACCACTTCTTCCAACATCGACATTTCGCCAGATGTCATCATCATCACCCCCGGCAGCAGCAGCACTGCCACCACCACAGCTGCCACCATCCACAACCAGAACCTGCGCACCATCAGCCTGGGAGATGAGAGGGAGAGTGTCCTCTGAGGAGCCGGTTGTCACCTCTGAGAAAGATCATATAGACTTCTTGATGTTGGTTGAGATAGTTAAAAGGTTGATGTTGTGAGTAGATATGTGTTCTGCAGTTGAGAAGAAAATGTAGATAGTACTGCCATGAGAGCAAGAGTAGCATTGTAATTTCTTTCTTATATATGAGGCCTTCTGCTGTCTTGTGCAGATAGATTTTGATAGATACTACATGATTTCTGTCTCGTGAATGTGCTGTTATGTGAAAACGCTGTTTACTGAAAGAATGTTGCATGTTGTGGAGATTATGTCACATGGTTAAAAGTGTTGCTTCAGGAAATGTAGTCACGACTGAAAGAACAAAAAAAACCTTAGTTTCAAGTGTTATGTGAGTTGCTGTATGGTAGTTAGAATATTTTAGATAGATGTCCATGTAGAGTGGTGCAGTGTGTTATTGGTCATTTCTGTGGTAGAAGAAATGCCTGTGTTCTAGTCGAGAGTGGTGACGGTCTTTTCCAAAGTTCTTTGTGAAACTGCATTTTGTGAATCAATAAACATTTCCCTATATGGAACCTTGATATTAATCTGTTTTCTCCTTTTTGCTCCTTGCAGGAAAACCAACTGTTTGTGCAGTCAAATCTGTGTACACGATGATTTAGCTTGTAAATACAGTTACATACTTCAACTAAAATCCCCTTTTTAATAGTTTAAACAATCATATTTTATCCAAGGCAGTTTAAGGAAACGGAGGTAACACGCAAAGGTCTGGTATCACTGGTGGCATTCACATTGTCCGATAGAGGGCGCCAGTCTCCATACAAACGTGCAGCAGGCTGGTGGCACTGACACTAACTGTCAATATCTACACTACTTAGTGTAACAACTTCAGTTCAGTGACTCTCAGAGTTTGGTACGGGGACCCGGTGGGACATTTTAAGGGGGGGTGGGGTTATGTATTTATCTGTGGACTAATCCTAATTACAATTAATTTATAGGTGATCATGCATTTGATTCACAATTGTCATGTGTATCAGGTAAAGAGTGAACTTTTCTACAGGTTACCCTGAGGTTACTCGATCAAGAAAGGTGCAATGAAGTAATCCCTGGGGGGGAAATCATGAGTGGATTTGTAGCCTAATACGTGGATTTGTGCTGTGGAGCTGTATGGTATAGGCGGAAAATTACTGATATGTGTGTTTTCTGTATAGTATGACAAGCATATAACTCCTCATCCTGGTCATTTACAGACTCGAGCTTATTCTGACTGATGACACCTTTACTAACAGTGCGCACTGTCTCGTCACAAAAATGCATGTAAGGCCAATTAACTGGGGTTTTGATCTTGAAGTTCTGGCTTTTAGGGGTTGAATTATCCCAAAAGTAGCCTACGTCTCGTCATCATTTGCGTCATAGTGGTTAAATTACCAGGTCATTTGTTAACAACCAGCAGGTTTACGGCCCTGCTCTCTCTACTTCAGAGAACTACTGTGATAACATCAAATACTGGACACCGGTGCTGTTTGGTGTCAAAAATGACATAACTGGTGTTTGAAGTAAGATTCTTTTGGTAACAAACCCACATAAAGCCAAAGTACTGTTAAAATAAATTGATTTAATTAGTAATTATATTAGTTTTGGAATTAAGTGACGCATCACCGGTGATTTCAAGTTAAATTTGCGTAACCGTCCACTTTTTCAACCAAAAAAAAAAAAAACAAAAAAACAAACAGCCTAGAGCTCTGTGCGTTAATGGCTCAGGTTGTCCCGCTAAACCATTTAATCCCATTTAGCTTACATATCATGTGAGAAAGTTAAAGTGGACTTTGCGCCCTAAGTAAGCTTTTTGTGCAGCCGTTTGCCTCAGGGATGTGTTGACCCTGTAGTTTACACTTATTGGTCACATACTGCAGATCTGATAAGAGCACTTTGTTGTGGGATTTGTTTTCAAAGTGTGTCACATGTTCAGTGTACATACAGCCCAGTCATGTCCATATTATGGACAAAGTCAGCTGGACGCGCAGCTGACAAACTGATTTTACGCACTGGTTTGATGACTTAAAAACATTCTCATTCCCAAAACTAGTACATCCCCCAAAGAAGACATGTCCAAATTGCGTTTTTGATTTATTTTTGTATAAAAAGGTACAATTTACATTACTTTTATAAAAAGTTTCAGCATAATTAAGTACAACATTACACTTTTGCAGAAGTTTCAAATTCCTGCAACTATACAAGATAAACTCCCGATAGGAGTTCACAGGGTTTCATTCTTTCATTTTAACTTTTTTTTTTTTAAACAACGTCCAGTCCTTCATGTGCCAACAATTCTGACAAGACAAGACTAAACTTTTTACAGTAACTAACCAAGTTGTCTTTTCTATTCACGTTCCCACCTCCGCAAAAAAAGCGAAGACTTCAACAAGGAGAGGGACAGGGGTGAGGGGGAAATAAATCCTTGTGACAATAATCTCGTTTTTCCTCCCACTGTCGGGAATATAACGCGCCTTCCATTTCCAGAAAGGACCCACAAATAAAAAGTCTTAAGTTAAATAATAATGAAGTGTCCAAACAGAAAACACATCACATAAGATTGTCCGATAATAAGCAAAAGTCTCTCGATTTCAGCGTCAGGAGGGGAAAAAAAAAAAAAAAGAAAAATCCAGGCCTGGAGGACAGAGGTTGGAGGGGGGGAAAGTCCTGCTCCCCAGGTCCTGTGTGTGTTTTTGCGTCTTGACCAAACACCTGCAAAAGATTGAGAAAGAGAGGCGTGTTTAGAAAATGCAAACAGGGCAGAGATCCGGACAGACTGGCGCCAGAGAGGAAGCCGCAGTTTTTAACATTTAACCAAACACTCCCAATACTAAGCAAACCCTGCGCTCCAGATGTACACACACACACGGGGAGAGACAGAAGGGAGGACACACACACACACACACACACAAACGCTTCTCACACAACTTCATCCTACAATCTGGAGAAGAATCAACGTAATTGCCGCTCAGCTGGCGCCTACCCACTTCTTGTACCAATTATGTGCAGACATCGTAGTAGCAGTAATCCAAACAGCCATTATTTTTCCTGTTGCAGATGCTCTTCATTATAGACACAAGAGGGTATAATACAACCCTGACGACTGCTACTTATACAGTAACCCAAGCAGCCGGGAGCGAATATCTTCCCTTTTTATTCCACCATACTCTAATGTAGAAATATCTACCAACGGAAGGTCTTTGACCACAGCACATGAGTCAAAATTATTTAATACGTTAAGTCTTTATATCTGGGTCACCTTACTGACACACTGAAGTCCTACAGGACTGACTGGCGTCATCTTTTTTTTGTTTAACATACCCTCTGTAACTAAAGTGTTTCCTGTTAAGACTCTACTCCAGTTATAAAAAATAAAAAATAATGTGATCAAGATTGGATTCAAGTCAAACCAACTGTCCGCGCCGAAACTGACGCCCCAGTGTTTCTGCGCATTCTCATGCGAAAACATATTGGTGTCATTACAGCAACGTGAGACGACAACCACATTAGCGGGGAACAAATGGATTGGTAAATGGTAATTCTAGCCCATTCTGCTCCAGCAGACTGGGAGACAGGCTGTAGCAGAGCCTAAAAGCCCTGGACAGAATGCAGCAGCAGACATGAGGACAGCCTACTTACCGCTTTAACGATGCAGAGTCCGGCTGTCATCTGTCATCAGCTCTGATGGCAACTCCGGAGACTGAAAACAAACAAACAAGCAGACCAAATGTTAATTCTTTACGCAGCATCCGATCGAGGTGAATGCCGTTACAACAGTGTTATGTAGGTCGAATCTCTTCCTCATCTGATTCTGAACAAAAGACTAAACATGCCATTTTCTTTTCCAACAAGCCATTTTGTGCGAGTTACGCATAGGCTAAAAGGCGCACTCGCTATGCGCACAAATATAAATCCACTAAATATCTCTCGCGACACACCAGGCTGTCGTTTTCCAATTAAGATGCTTGTTTATCTACAGTGTAATTACCTGTAATGACAAGATGCTGATATCTGTGTTGAGGGTGGTCAGGGGGGTCCTGGATGGAGCCTGCCCCGGTCGCGCAGGGTGATGCAGGCTAGTTAGTGCGACACTGGAGTCCAGCGCAATCTGCAGGTCCAGGATGTAGTCGATGACATGCTGCAGGATTTCCATCTTGCTGACGTTCTTGTTCTGGGGGATGCTGGGCACCAGCTCCTTCAGCTTGGAGTAGCAGTCGTTCATGTTGTACAGCAAGCTGAGCGGGTCATCCACCGGGGTCTTGCTCCGAGAGATTCCCAAGGAGTGTTCTGATAAATTCGCGTTGTTTTTCCGGAAGGACCGCACGGGGCTTATTGCTTTCATTTTGTCAGTGTTAAGTAAAGCGAGAGGCTTTGATTGTGCCGCTTTCTTGCTTCTTTAAAGTCCTGTTCTTGCCAAACGATCAGCGATCAGACTGGATTACTAAACTGTCAGTGTGGTTTATATAGGCAGCAGGCTGGGCATGCGGCACGGGCGGGTCAAACGCGCCGATTGGGGACGGTCACAGTGTCAATCAACGCCTTTTCGCTCCACTACTGGTCCGTCTCACTGAAATCCCTCCCTTTCTCCTCCACGTTACCAGTGGCAACGCATGTTGGAGGCGGAACCCAGAGGGCGCTTCAGCAGCTCCGGTGGGCAATTTGGAAAATTAAGCCCTTACCTGTTTCTGATCAAGAAAATTAATGATTCGCGTGTTTGTCAGAGGCAAAGTGTGAGCACGCGCCAGTAACTTTGCTCATACGATTTAAATGTTATCTTATGGTTTTGTCACTTAAATCAGGTACATAAAAATAATTTAAAAAAAGGAGAGCAGTTATAATAAAAATAATTTATACATGTAAGACACGGAACAGTTTATGTTTGGAAACTTACTGACAGAACAATAATGTATAATCACCCATCGCTTATTATTCTGCTTATAATAACACACATTTTGGTTGGCGTGGGGGTTTTTGGAGGTGTGATGATAGGTATCACATCAAGCGCGCCTGATCCTAATTCACAGCAGCTCGGGCCGGTGTGAAGGCAGATTTCTGAGTCAGAGACACACTGAGAGCTTCCGTCAGGAAAATGTTTCTGGAGCAAATCGAAACTGCTTCCACGAGGAAAACTGTCAGATCACAGACAAAACATATAGATGTTGGTTGTTTTTACGCATGACAAAATGTGCCTGTGCACTTTATCTATCTGAGCTTCTGTGGTAAATGTATGAGTCAGTAAACGAAAGCACTTCAGACTTTCCTGTTCTTTATATGATGTTTGCAGCAGTGTCAACTTTACCACAGCTCAGTGTTTCGGTGTGACCTATCAAAAGTTTAGAGACAGAATTTAAATGGCGATGTATTTAATCCAACACAGCCACGTGTCCCTCCGTGGTGTTGAAGTTGCTTTGCATATGTAAACGGATCAGTAAAGGTCCCGTGCACCGCGGTGTTAACTGTCACCTGAGTATGTCTGGTGTCAAAGTTCATTAAGTCGTGGCCCACAAATGTGGCTTTCATATCTCAGGACGTGAGGAGGTGATTAACTGCTATTGACGCTTTAATGTTTTCTGAATGAGTCATTTGTTTGTAAGAATTACACGCTTCATTCTTCAGCTGGAGGTGATGGGAGGCGGTTTGATGCTGCACTAACTAATTGCCCCCAGGGGCAGCGGTGGACTGTTGCGATTTGGCTTTTGTGGTTTAAATTTCCTCCTGATAAAATTAAAAAAAAAAAAGCTATACATTTTTAATAAGTGAGGAGACGGTCACTGTCAAAACTTGGAATGAGAGGGAATGATAATAATTTAAATGTTTTCGGTTTATTTTTATGTGTTTTTTTTGTTTTTGTTTTTTTTGCAACACAATTCAGCTGAAAGACACAAAGAAGCAAATCCTAAAAGCCGAAGTAATCCCGTGTAATGGACAAGAAGAGAAGCAGTCTAGAGTGCACCGTCTGCAGAATCAGGTAGGGTCTGAAAAGCACAAGCAAAAACACTGAAGGAAGAATGAAGTTGTTCTAACCTTTAATAATTTATATACTGTTTATTTTGTGTCGTCAATTACCTGTCAGAAAATACATTATAGTAATGTTTTGCAGTACTTTGAGTCCAGAAAAACACCATCTGTGCGCTTCTCTTTATGCGCGGTTCTGTTCAGCAGGCACAGACAGCTTCTCCTTCAGCTGTCTGACGATCCTGCTTTTTTTTTATGCATTTCTAATATAATCTGGAACTCCTGCAGTCTGTGTCCACATCTGGTGCAATAGGATTTTTCCATTTTCTCCCCTTCTTCCTTTCGCTCCCACAGCTGTGTACATTTCACACGACGCCCCCTGACCGATGCCTGACAGACAGGTGATGAATTGGCGCAAGAGCACATCGGTGCAAAGCCGAGCGAACCACCGGCACCGGCAGCCTCACCCTTACCTCTCCTCTGTTTCTCTTTTCCTCCTCCTCCTCTCTCCCCTCTCTCTCTCTCTCTTTGGAGCAGACTCTCTGGCGCCGGCGCCGTGACGTCACCCCCATTCACTGCAGCCCTCGAGCCAGCCCTCGCGGCGCCGCCGAGGCGGTTTCCATGGAGACGGGATTTCGGGGTTGTCAGTCAGAGGTGGTTCTCAGCTGATCAACCCGGGGTCCGGACCAGGCAAGTCTGAACACCGGGTACGGGTTTTCAGGGTCGCTGCGGATTTAATCTCTGGTGGCGCTTTCACGGTCCAGCTACTCTGTGTTCAACAATACTTCATGTAATTCAAGTAGAGAGGAGAAAGGTGAAGAAGCAGAAAAAATCACCAGTGATGGAATTTGTCTAAGTACATTCACACATACACATTTTGAGTACTTGCTTTACCTAGTCCACACTTTTAATGGGAATAAAGACTACTTGGACGTTTTAGGTTTATAAAAAAAATATATAAAATATCAAGTTTATAAAATAGCCTACTAATATTATATGAAATTGTTAAATGAGATATGAGCCAACAATGACAGTCTCTCGTGTAATTAATGTTTATACTTACCTAATTGGCTTTTTAAAATTTATAATTAAGTATTTTAGCAGTATTTCTACTTTTACTTAATAATCTGGATACTTCCACCACCACTACAATTTTTTAACTTTTGCTGCTGTCCTAATATTTATTTTTTTGTGACAAATGAATGGCATCTCTCTCTCTTTTTCCTTTTTTTTTTCCTGAAATGATGCCAATAAAATCCATGTGTCTAAAACCTGTCAGTCAGTTTGCGTTTGAGTGTTTTCCACAGAACCTGGGAGAAACCATATTTAGGCATATTTTCTCAGGGAAAAAAGTCAGCTTTCACTCAGCTTGTTTGTTATGAGCACGTTTCATAGTTGTTTCCAGATGTGGCAGTATGATGACCAGCCTCAGCTATGACTGTCAGACTTCATGAATGGCCAAGATGTGTTTATTGTTTGTTTTTTTTTTACCATATGCCTGGAAACGTCGGGGGCGATGACCTAAAGAAGGCTTGGGACCAAACAGCCAAACTTTTCCCATGTATCCCACACTAAACCAAAGAGCCACAAGTCATTTTTGCAGCTTCTCTAAAGTTACTCTCCCTTCTCCAAGACTCAAAGACATTCCACGGCCGCAGCGAACAAATAAAACCCTCTTTATACCCCCTTCTTTTCCCGGTCACCGACCTGCCAGTTTTGGGTTCAGGAGATAAGGTTTGGAAAACAAAGTGGAGTTGCCGGCCAGCTGAAGTGCGCCCTGCAGCCCCGGCGTCGGACTGTCTGCGCTCCGGTCAACTTGTTGATCCTCCTCCCTGCAGCTGCACTTAGCTCTTAAAGTAAATATTAGGTTGATTTGAAATGATTTACCCGTTTCTCCTCATGCCAATACCTACTGAGAAAGTATCATTTATGCGTCACCTGTCCTGTCGTAGAAGTAAATAAAACGGCGTTTTGTCCCCAATTTCGACGGTGATTCAACTAGAAATAACTTCAGCTGCAGTCAACATATTAATGATGTGGCAAAGTCGCTTTACACGTGCTTAGCAAACAGCGAGCACCTGCAGAAATTCAATATAGATGTTTTTACATAGTTTTAACGTAATACCTTAATGTAGCCTTTTATTTCCCCAATTTCAGCTCAAATGTACAAACCGCGCACTTTTTACACAACATGTTTTGAATTCCGCTCGTTTCACAGTCCGTGTCCTTCGCCGGAGCAGCGCAGGTGACTTTATGCTCTTCAGTGTCCCACGTAAGTCTCGCGCTCGGCTCTTCCTCTGCGGGCTGCCACGCGCCTGTCGCGTGCGGTACTCTGCGCATCAACAGAGGCGCAGCGACTCTTGTAGCAGCGTCGACTGCGTGGGGCGTGGCTTGGCTGTTGTACACCCCCAAACTGCAGCGATGTGCAGCCGCCACAAGTAAATACAAAAAAGGGGGAGCGAGTCCTGGTCTTCAGCGGGCGAACATCAGCAGCTAAAAGCACCAAACTGCGGCAGATTCTTTATATTAAAGTCACTGATGATTGCAGTGCAGTCTAGAGGTACAACTAAGATTGTTTTTAGTGAGTTAAACTGTAGATTCATTTTTAAATGAATATTTGTACAAAAAGATGTTTCCAGAGCCCAAGTTTTTGTCCTGTTTTGTCCAAACAATCACTACAAAAAACATATTAGTGTTAAATGATAAAGTTCAGATCTTTGTCAGTAGTCTGAGAGTTACTGGACACAATTTATGATCATTAGAAGTCCTGTGTGAAACAGTCATAACAAATGTGCCAAGAGTTCATCTGTCTGTAATGTTTTTTTTTTTTCTGTGTGAATATGAAAACCACCACATCAAGGTAGAAAGTAGCTCTCATTTAACCAGTTTTTGGCCTTGATTAAAATACATCTGGTCAGCCGCTATCTTCCTCAATGTGTACCTCCCGCCTCTCGTCAGTCTCTCCTGTGGTCCAGATGGGACTCTCTCTGCTCTCTGAGCAACAGCCATTCAGGCCTGGCTCTATTGTAACGTGAGTGGCTGCAGCAGGCGCACGGACAGGCAGGAAGCACTGGGAGAGATGAATGGACGGGAGAGATTAGGTGGCCAGATTGGACTGGGAGACAAAGGCACCATGGCTGCCCAAGTGCCTTCTAGGCTGGTTGTGGAGTGGCCACTCCAAGCCTCCCTGGAGGCCAGCCCTCTCACACACAGCTGGCTGCAAAAGCTGAGGCAGGAGGAGAGAGATGGAGATGGACAGATGAGCCACAGAAATCTACAACATATTAAAATATAATATGCATCTGTACAGTAAATTACTTAAGCAACTAGTCATTAGAAGTTGTTAAAACAGATTCTTGATTCACTCAGATCTTTGGGCCAGTGTGACAGCGACCAAGCAGTTGGCAGCGTGGAAAAGTTGGCAGCAGTTTAACTTTTGGGCAATATTGCCCATTGCACACAATCACACATTAACATTGTCGTGTCGCCCACCTATCACTGCAGCACAGCTGTCACTGCAGCTAGCAGTCTGTACCCTCGCAATCAGATATCTGCATATCTCCACTTTCACACAGAGAGATTACCAGTGTGGTTTCTAGTTGAACGTACTGTTAGAGGATGATTGTTGAAATCAGATATTTTCTGAGGCCGCAGGGAGAATGGAAGTGAGGTGGTGTCTCTGTATGAATTAGGAGTTGGACTACATTATCTATCACAGAGTTATGTTGCAGAAAATTATAACTATTAACATAATCAATCCCTGATTCAGTTACTGTTGAGGTGGAGTAATATTTCACAGGGTCTCTGCCTGTCCCCTGCAACAGGAGTTTCAGTAAGAGGACTGATGAACCTGGAGTTGTTTCAATCTCTGGATGCAGTTTGTCAGGTTCCTCTATTCCGAGGGGAATTGAGAATGTATATGAGACCTGAAACTAGCTTCCAAACCATCTTGGCCTGAGGCTTCTTGGGTTCTGTGGTAAAACAGTTGTGTGTGTGTGTGTGTTTCTTGAAGACCACTCTGAAGCTGTATTTCACTGAAGTTGCATGAACTTAACAGTTTTGTTGATCACCGCTCTTTCACCGTTTTCGTTGCATTCAAGATCAGATAAGATTGTTGAAGACTGTTGTTGCAGTTACAGTGACCGTACCATTACGTTTCCCTCAATTGTACCATAAATACAGTATGTTCATTCTTGATCTCACAGTAGAGAAGAAAAAAAAAAAAGTCAATTTAGTAACTGTTCTGGAGCTTTTGATTGCATCACATGATCTTCCTCAGCAGACATCAGGTCAAGACTAAACTGCCAGAGCCTAATAAAAATGTCTGGTAATGTCAGAAGAAGTAGAAATTCTAGCATCAATGTCTGTGAAGATTCTCAGTTGTCCAGGCCATGGGTATCCCTGAAAAATGTCGTTGCTTTAGGTTCTTGAAGACATTTCCCCTTCTGGATGTCTTCAAGAACTTAAAGCAAGTCCAGCTGCCACTGAACACCATTTTTTGGGTTCTAACATCAGCACTTCCAAGACAACCAGGGAAGATAAAGTGATATGACTGTACACAATGCCTTTATACATCAGTGTAGTTGATTCCTCTAAATTATCTGAAGTGCCGTGCATTGTTAGACCACAGGACTGAGTTGCACCAGTTATTTCAAAATCCATTAGTAAGTGCATACATTATGCACAAACTTGTGCTTTACTAAACCTGAGTGCACAATTGCAACAATTTATTCTTTAAACAAAAATGTTTTAGCATGTGAGGAAGGAATTTAGTCCTGTAAATTAATCTATAGCACTCTGGCCAAAGGTGAATCAGTTATGTAAGCAGGAAGTCACAATTGTAGCACGACTTCCAAAAATTAATGTTTAGTTTACTGTAACTTTGTTTTATTTGCATCATCATGTGGAGAAATGTCTTTTTTCACAAGAAGGGACCAATAACCCAGCTGACGTTAGATCATTTAGACATTATTGGGCAACTGTCATTTCATGTGTTATGTATTTTCTATATTACCTACCTCTTTAACTTAATGAGTAATGTTGAAAAGCTAACATTAGTTTTATGAGTTATTGCAATTATTATA
>JAUBNQ010000014.1:10852223-10864157 GCA_032353495.1 Ctenopoma kingsleyae | reverse complement strand
TAACAAAGCAACAGCTACTGTTTGTAAATATTTATTAAGGAATAATCTCTGCAGAATAATATCAGCTCGTTTTTATTTAGTTAAATCACCTCTTTAACATTTACGATATAACTAGGATTAGTTTGACCTTATGTTGGGGTTATGAGCAACTAATGTGACCTTCTCTGGTTTGTTTTGAACTATGCTCTACCCTCAGCACAATTCTGTTTCCCTCAGCTGTATCTCTTTTTTTGCAGCAGAGCCCACTTCCTTATAATCCTAAACCCTCTGACCACAGTCATCTTGCTCTTACTCAATCTTTATCTATTTATACAGCGCAGAGGGAAGAGAGAGTTAATGCAGGAAACACACTCCTTTCTGTGAAAACAGAGAACAGGTCAGTGTTGTCTGATTCATTGCTCTGGCCTGTGCCATCTCTGACCACCCATACTTGTGTTATTTATATTGAGGTAAATTATGTGTCTGGCGTTTGGGGAAAACCTGGACTAGTGGGTTGAGGAACTGCTAGGTGCTGCCATAACACATACAGTATATCTGGCTGGAGTCTGGGTACTTGAAATATTATTAAATTCATCAACTCCTCAGGTGGTTTTTGAATGAGATTAAATGTCAGAGGAAATAAAGCTATAGCGTCTTTTGCTGATGTTGTGGGCTTTGATAAACATAGCTGTATTAAAGAAATGTCTATACTAATTATCATTTTGTAGTCTTCCATCCACACTGGATGCCAGGACTTAAATCTAATATGTTCTAAGCCAACAGCTTCAGATCACGTCTGCCAAGTTGCTTTCCACTGTCTTTGAAGTGTTATTTATTGTTTACAGAGCAAGTGTGAAAATTTTGAGTCCACTAGCAAGACCAGAGTCTCAAAACTAGATCACAAGTGAGTGTCTGAAATCATTCACTTATTCTGTCATTCACTATTTCTCTTTACATTATTACTTTATACTCGTAATTCTGTACAGAGGACAGGGATGGATAAGAATTTAGAAAATACTTACACAAGACCCCCACAGAGGTCCCCAGCCAGACATAAAACAGAAAAGTTCGATGTCTGAAATAGTTATTATTTGGATTCTGTTTATTCGTCCAGACTGAGCAGTTTCCAAGGAAATTCCTCTGAAAGGAAGTTGAAACTCTAGAAAGTTCTTGTAGACCAGAAAATCCTACGGAATTGAAAAAAAAATCTGCACAGTCTCAATCAGTTTCATTTTATTTACAGTGTTTTTGTCCCAATTTTGTGCTGTCTGGGTTTTTCTGTACTTTCAGTCAAGTCAAGGAAATTTCCCTGGAAATCAGCAAATCAACACAATTACATAGTTCTTCCCTAAAAATGTTCTTGAAAATTCTGGTCCAGTTAACTGACATAATGCTGTTTTAGTTTTCATCATTAAATGTGTCAGTAGTGACAAAACCACTTTGAAGTGGTTGAGAAATTTGACAAAGCTAAATGTGCCATAAACTATACATATTGTATGTTGCATTTGAAAAACCCAGGCCACACTGGTGAACACAGTGGAGCGTTTAGCAACTGAAGAACCAGATATTGCCCTCAGGAGACCAAAACAGAGCTAAAAGTAGACTGAATACTTTAATCAACTGGGCACAATAATTACTCCAAATGACTCCTCTGTATCTATGTAAATGAGCAGTTTTTTGGCAAAGTTCCCCATGTAAAATTAAAAGCTCAAATTGAATTAAAATTTAAATTAATTTAATTATTCTTTTAGATTTGAAGTTTAAATGAGTGTTTTCATTTACTGGATCTAAACATACAACAATTAGAAGACAAAATGTCCATTTAATATAAACTCCCCAGAGATTGCAGAGATTCCTCCAAACTTCTCTGTAAAAACAGAGATTGCATGACTTCTGTGTCTTCGGTGGCTCAAACCTTTCTAGTATTTCACTTGGCAAAATAAAAAAAAACAAAAACATTTTAATATCAAGTCTTACATATAGCAGTAGTCCAAATTTGACTTTTTCCCCATTTTATGATAGATTGTGTGATTATAGTTCATTACCACATACAGTAACTATTCTCATTAGACAGTTGGAGAACATAAAAAATTACAATCACTGCAGGACTCCTTTAAATTGTAGCATCAAGAAATGCTGTCTCCATTGCTATGCAAGGCTTTCTCGGAGTTGACTTCATTAGTTATCATAAATTTCTAAATTTTTGAGAATTTGTGAAGACACGGCCTTGTGTTGGTCCTTGTGTTTCAAAGGGTCGCTGTAGGTAAGCACGTTGAAGTGGTCAGGTGGGGCATTGAGAGCCAGTGCTTTTAACTGATCACAACAACAAAGGTTCTCACGGCTCTAATCCTCTTTGGCTCTTATCTCTCACCCCTCCTCACCCGTCACCCATCTCATCGGCTCACGTAGGATCAGACCTACCAGCAGAGACTTTCTCATGCCTTTCTCTTCTGGCACGCTCTTTCTAACCTTATTACTTTCTCTTTCCTTTCAGATTATCTGTCTAGCGCAGTTGTCGTTCTCACTTTCTCTCTGTCTTTTTTTCTGTTCTGTTTCTGTTCTTTCTGTTTCTGTTGCTTCTCTTACTTTTACCATTTTATCTGTTCTTTCCCACCAAGGGCATCTGGGTCTTAAAGGACCCTCTTCACCCTTTGACTAACAAAAGCTGAGTCACTTTTGAAATGAAGAGCACAGTCTCTGAATGACACTTGCTAAGCCTCATTTGAAGTGAAGCTTCAGTCTCTTATCAACAATAGCTTCAGCCTTGTGGGTGGACTGTGATCAAGCATAAGGCGTTTCATTCAGGATGGTGGGAAACTAAGCAGCAGCGGGAGAGAGAAAGCATTTGAATAACAACTTTCTTCAGCTGTGGCATCTTTAAATCTTTGTGATGTAATTATATTAAATCCTCAAAACCTGCTGTTTCATATTGCCACCAGTTTTTACTTCCTCTCTATGATAGTCTGCACTGTATGTATCCCAGCTAACACAGGTTAATGTGGCCATTTACTTTGATATCACTAGAATGAATCAACCTTTAAAGGCTATTAGTGTTATTAAAAACGCCCCAGAGGGAGCAGCTATGGCTTGTGTATTTCCAAGTGCTCTGTATGTGTTGCAGTTAGCATTAGATTATTGGGACTTATTGGAGTAACAAGCTAATGGAATTAAGGTGCTGGATTTCATGCACCGTTGCCAAGATTCAGCATTAAAATGCTGTGTGCTGAATAAATAGTGCTATAAGTAGATGAGATTCCGACACGGGAGAGATTCGCTTGTCAGAGCAGCATTGTTTGCTTAGCTCCTGAGCCAGTGAAACTGTCAAGTGTACTGCTGGCCATGGATAGATGGATGGATGAAGGATTCAGGGAGCGGATTTCTCTTCTTAAAGTGCATTTTTTAAAAGCTGAAGTTGACAAACTTTTCAAATGCTGAAAGCAAAGAAACTTTCCTCTCATATTTGGTTTTCAGAATGGACACGCATGATGCAGTTCTGAAAGGAACTGCTGGAAGCACACCTAAAGACACCCTCTTGATGAAAAAGCAAGGATTTCTATACAGATCTATATTTGCCAGTTAATTACGTACATGAAAAGCAGAATCAAAATGAAATCCAAATATTTACCAAAATAAACTCATGTTTTGTTTCATTTTTCCATCAGCGGTGCCAGAACAGAGTCCTCTCCATTACAGATAATTCATCTGATGTTTGTGTTTGTTGGTGGATTAGCTGGGAGGCGTTGCTGTTGGCCCAGACTGTAAAACGCTCTCATCTGTATTTTAATGGACTAAGAAGCAGTGGGAGGATGTGGCTCCATGCCACAATTTCACAGTGAAAGAGGGGATCGTATGTAGTAGGTAATCTATTTGTGAGAGTGTTTTATCCGTATAAATGGAATTAGTGGATGGTTTGACGACACATTAAAAAGGCAGCGCTGAGTGTGTGCGTGCATGTGCCTCTGTGCTCCAGGATCCATATTTGATCGACCCTAATTAAGATTTTTGTGCAAAATGTTTCTATGCTTTAATGATGGTGGGGATGTGAGGTAAAATAAAAAAGATAAATGACACACATTGGTATGAAATTAGAGTGTACACAGATTGAAGTGGGAGTGGATTCACAAAATACACATGGCATGAAATGAACACTGAAAGGGATACAGCTGTATGTAGACATAGGTATGAAATACATTAGCTACTATGATGGAAGTGATTATGTTAGCCAGTACGGTGGCATGTTTTCACATTAACAGCTATACATTTTATTTAAATCCCTGCCAGTTTCTTGTTAAAAAAGAAGTTGTTCACAGAACCGGCAGATGCTTTATTCCTTACATTTCACCACAAATGTTTTAATGTTGAAAGCAAAATGACATCATGCATGCATCACACGCATACGAATACACACACACACACAGAGCTTGCAGATGGTAGGGTCTCTCTCACCCAGCTCTTTGTAGCCCTGTCACAGTATGAGTATAGGAAGAAAAGGCTTGTCTTTTATCAGGCTATGAACACAGCAGTGTTGACATTGGGATGGCACCTAATTAGGTTAGGCCCTGCACAGCATGCATGGTTAACTAGGCTGGCCTAGGCCTCAGGCTCCACCGATCCCAAGGTGACTGCCACACTATAGATGAAGAATGATACCTCTGACTACTAAAGTACTTTTAACATTATGTATGTTCTAAAAATATTGCCACAACAAATGCGCACAGCCACAATGATTTTTCTCCTCCTCTGCAGTTATCAGATAACACTCTTGGTGCCGGAAGAGGAAGATGAATTTTGACCCTGGTCGAGGATTTAAAATCCAAGTTTTCTCTTACAGTGACAGTTCTCAATACTTTGTATGAATCAATGCTTCTTTTTTGTTTATGTAAAGATTTAGTGATGTCCGAACAATTACTGTACTAATACTTACTTACTAGAACAATGTTATGATATCTGATAAAAGAGTTTCAAAACTAAAACCCAAGTTGTAATAGACTATAGTTTGCCTTTATGACCAGTCTTAGTACGAATGGATTTTACATCTATCTATATCCATAAAATACTACACATGTATATATACATTTAATATATATACATGTCGTGATTTTCAAATCATATTTAATCCAGTGTTACCAAAACACATAGACTCTTTTGAATTTCAAATTGACAGAACCCTTTTTACTGAAGTGCACCTAACCTAAAATTGTATTGTTTTTTTAATGCAAACAGCAGAAAATTGATTCAAAAACTATTGTAAAAACAAACAAAAGTACTAAGAAAGATGCAATAAATGAATACCAAAGATAAAGACCACATTTCTCAATTTTAGTTCCTTTCACAAGATTATTCTAAGTGGCAGGAGCAGAACGCATGGAGGACTTTTTCCATCCTTACATTAGGGACAGACAGCTGATAAAATCCTGTGAGCTGAGATAATAAGTGATAAGTCTGTGAAATAAGTTTGCACAGATATGATGGGAGTTTGTCCAGAGTGGCATTATAAATAAAAATCTACCAGTGACTCAGTTAATTAAAATGGCATATTTCTAAAGAAGTGCAGTTTCCTATTTGTACGCTGACTAAAGGACTAAGTGGGACAGAGAGAGGCTGACAGAAGCTCTGTTTGGGTTTAGTTTCACAGTCATTTTACTTCCCTCAAGGGGCTGCGCTTTGTAGCATCATTAACAGTTTCCTTGTATGGAATCCCCTTCTCTGATTACATTTCCGCTTTATTGCAAGTTTGGCCTCATTGAAGTGATATGGTCAGGCTGGAAAGGGGATATGAGCTGAAAAAAAGAGGATGTGGTCAGGGAGTATCCAAGCTTTGTGCTGACATGTGACACTGATGATTAAAAAAATTACATTTTGACTCATTGCTTCAGTATCTCAGCGTAATGTGTCACTGTTGGTGGCGATAGAGATGTTCATGGGTATAGTAAGACTGGCAACAGAACATCTTAGCCACTTAAGGTCACATTAGCTCTTCAACAGTGTCAGGGAATGAAATGAGATCATTTGAAGGTCTGAGAGTGGCTAAAGAGAAGAGAGGAGAGTGTCTGGGCTGCTTGTAAAGAAAGACAGAAGGAGAAAACTGGGAAGGGAAGGAGGAGGGAGAGTAGTAGGAAGAGAACAGGAGGGAAGGAGGAGGAGAAGGAGGGGGTGTCCGGTCATGATCAAGCCCAGCATCTTTGAGAGAGTAGAGGGGAAAGACACAGGGAGAAAGAGGGGAAAAAAGAAAGGAGAGCGCTTTGCAAGCCACCCAGACTTCATTACCATGTCAATCTGAAGAGAGAGAGATAGAGAGGGAGAAACAGGCCGGCCAGGGCCCAGCAGTGGGGCCGGATCCATATGGTGCTGCCGGCTCTGGAATGAATAGTGAATGGAGCGACTGGGCGCTGGGCTGCTGGAATCTGCCTCCAAGCCTTTGTGAACAGGATGACCAAAGACAAGAGGGAGCTCTGCAGATGGCCCGGGCTATAAATAGGTAGCTAGTCTATCTCTGTGCTGTCACTCTTCTTGTCTATCTGCCTCCCAGCTTCCCCCTCACCCCACCCCACATGCTGCCAGGCCCCTGGACACCACTAAACCCAGGAAATAAAAGCCTATGGTTGCATGCCTCTGTGATATCGCCACCGGGCTGAGAATCTGAGTCGTCCTCTGTTTTTTTTTTTTTTTGTTGTTGTTTTTTTTTTTTCAGCCACCCCCCGTCTTCAAACATTTATCATTCAGATTTGTTACAGATGCAGGGGAGGTATGAGACTCAGTATGTGGGAAACTGTGTGTATGTGTGTGTGTGTGTGAGAATGTGGTCTGCAGAGAGAGACAGAGAGTTGCTAAGTTGCTCAAACACAAGCTGAGGAAGGCAGAGAGATTGAGCAGTTGTGTTTTCAGTCCAAACTTCTCGCAGATGGACTTTAAAGTGAGTGATAAATCCATGTCCAGATTGAGGGTCCTTTTGTCATTAAACTAAGCCTTAGCACTGCTGTCCATCTGGCTCTGTGTATGCGTATGTGTGTTTGCATATTTATGTGTGTGTGTGTGTGTGTAGACACTGGACATCATCCGGTAGCAGAAAGCACACTACAAGCTTTCCTTTTAAAGTGTTGCTGACTTTAGCACACTATAAGCTAGCCTTCTGCTCTTATTTCTCATACATTTTCTGTCATCATATACACACACTCTTTACTCCCAGTTCTTGTAAACACATATCTAAGCCAGTGTGTGCTTCGTCTGTAACAGCACCAGACTCAAAGTTGCCCAGTCTGTGAGCTAACACTAAAGATAATTGTTAGGATGCGATGGAAACAGACCTGTGTAGACAGAGCGAGAGATGACATGTGTGTACGCGTGCGTGCGTAAGAAGAAACTCACCAGTAAACAAAGTGAAGCAAGTGGCCTAGATGACTTACGTCTGGACCACACAGAGTAAAAGGCATCAGTCAGCCTAGTGCTGTGTAAAAGCTGTGGCATCGGGCCTTGTGGTACAAGAGACAGACGGAAAGAGAGAGATACAGACAGACGGAGCTCTTTCCAAATTTACCAGGTTTCTGTATCATGCATTGCGCTGTGATGTTCCAAGTTTTACTTGTTTTGTCCAGTTGGAGTTGTATACCAGCTGCTGACTCTGTGTGTGTGTGTGTAATGACTGTGCGCTGTAAACACCCCTCTGACGTGTAAAGGCTCTCTTGTGGTGAAAGCAGCCAGGTGCTCACGGCAGGCGACATCAACGGGTCAGCCGCTGATGTTATGCACGGGCTCTGTTTGATGACATCATCGCCCTTCTTCTCCTTGACACTCTTGTTTTGGCTGGTCAAGCAGCTTGTGTTGTGCGCACACACTCGTGCAAAATATCTCAATTAATCCATTAAAGCTAGTATTGAGAATATTAAAATCAGGTTTTTTCCACACAACAAATGAAAAGGATCTTCCAAAAGCTAGTTAGCAGATAATTTTAGTTGTTTCCAATATGTGTCAAATTGGTTCAAGATTTTCCTAAGGTCAAGTCATATTTTGAACATATTTTCACCCATTCTGAATTTTAATTGCTTTGGAAACAATTACCTCTCCCTAACAGCAGGTATTATACTTTGATTATCTCTAAACAAAACCACAATTTTAAAGATTAAATATGAGAATAGATGTCTTGTTAAAACATATTTTTCCTTTGATTTCTTTCAGAACACTCTTCCCAGTAGAGGTCCTCCATCTGCTTAAACTCCAACAGGCACCTTGTGTCTGTATCTCTCTATCTGTATAAGATGTTACAAAGCGGAGACAGATGAATTTGTGAGCATTGTCCAGCCAAACACATATGCTGCTGAGAAAATAAAACAAATACAGTGTTTATCGCTGTAGTCAGTTTTTTGTTTTGGTGCGTGGCAACAGTTAGTATCATCACAGTTGTGCTGTGTTGTGTCACAGCAACCGAGAGATTGTTAAATGTCTGCCACTATTGCTGCGGTGCTCATTTCTGAGAATGTGCTATTATCAAGCGTGCTCAATGCAGATGGACATAAAAATATCTGTGCTGTGGCGCCATGAGATCACAAACGTTCTATTTGGGTGGGGAAAAAGGTCATGCAATTGCAATATACTCTGTCATTAGGAGGGCACAGTGTCATTATATTACATGAGTTATTATAAAGATAAAAACACATTCTTGTCCTGCTTTGACCTCATGTCATCGCTAGTGTTTTCCAAGTTTGGAAATGTCTCCGTCTGTTTGTGTATATCTGTATGTCCGTCTGCTAAAAAACTTCTACTCCCAGCTGGCCAGGGTGTGATTCAGCTCACCTCCGTGCTGCTCAGGCTTTAGGACAGTGAGGGACTTAGCAGGTTTAGACTAAAGCAAACAGAAGACCACTACACGTAGAGGGAGGGATGAAGGAGATAGAACCACTCGCGAGAAACAGCACAGATGGGGCAGGGATCAAGTCCCTGCATCCCTCTATCCCTCTGTCTCTCCCTTTGACTTGTGTACTCTTTTTGGTTCAAGTCTTTTAGCCATTATGTCAGGCCAGATGACAAACTGTCTGTGAGCCTCTCTGTCATTAGGGCTACTTCTCACTACTGCTATTACTATGATATTACTGCCATAAGATTTCACTACCTTGTGCACATAGAGTTTTACCCACTATAGCTTTGTCTGGCTACCCGCCTTTCCCATGACCCCCCTTCACCAGCACAACCAACACATGCATACAGAAAGCACCAGAAAATGACAGACAGTGAGACAGAAGTTGTTTTTGTCTTTTCCTTTTTCTCCCTTGCTTCCGCATATGGTCATCCGTTCTGCCTGTCTATCGGTCTGTCTGTCATTACAGTAAATCAGAGGGCTCTTCGGCTTTATCCGAGCGTCCTTCTGGCTGGGACGGCTGCAGCAGATGTTGGAGCCTGGGACAAAATGGATTTCCCCCTGCCGAGAGCAGCTTTTCTTGCCCTAATGGAGACTCCTTGAAATGCTAATGCCCCACCATTAGTATAGCGGTTGTCTAGCATAGTGATGGTGGGAAAAAGAGAGACGACCATGATCCCAACTGAAAAAAACCTTTGTCAACCCCTGGAAAATATACTTTGCTGATTCAGACAGACAGGCATCTAGTAGAGCTTTGAGAAAGAAAGAGAGGGAGATACTTGTCTCACCGCACACAGAGTTAGGGTGTATAATGGCATCTCATCCACTGGCCTCCTCCCCTTTCCTTCCCTGTCTCTCAATCTCCTCCATTCCTTCCTCAAAGTTCAGCTCAAAAGAGGGATAATGATTACCAAGCATATGAATAGAGCAAAAAAGAACCAATTTCTACTTAGCACTAAGCACTGACATTTAAAGGATCAGGCGATTTCAAAATTAGGAGGCTTAAGTCGCTCAAAACATTTGATGATCAGCCGCTGCTCGCTGTTATCGGAGGAATCAAATGGTTGGAGAAAAGCAAAGCTGCTTTGCTCAACAGCATGTACCACATGTTTTCACTCCTGGAGGCGTAGCTACTGCAGGTACAGAGCGGGAGGAGGAGGACAGCAGTAGGAATTTATATTTCTGTCTTGTGCAAAGAGCTTACTAAGCGATGAAAAGGCTTGCAGGTATGAGTGAAGCAGATTTTTGATGCCGTGGCTTTGACTAACTTATCAGGAAAGCTTCATATTTTTATGCAAATCTGCAACTGTTACGGTATACAGTGACTGCTGTAGAGCGTGTTAGGCAAGAAGAAGCTTTTTGCTCTTTTGCTGTCTTGCTTAACTTCCCCCCACCTCACCCCCAACACACACACACACACACACAGACACACGCACAGAGACACACACGTTCAGATTTATTGCTCTGGACACTCTTGTCCCTGTCAGCAGCTGGCGGGTTGAATCTTGTTTGCGCTTGTGTGTGCATGAATGATTGTGCACAAATGTGTGTGCGTGTGTGCAGATCCCCAGTAAAGCCTGCTGCTGTGCTCTGCTGTGCTGGCCAGGCCATGTGGCCACTTTAAAGCTCCTTTCTGAGGGGCCTGTGAAGTTGTTAAGGAGCTCCACTACACTGGCAGTTGGCTCTGGGAATCCCTCTGCCAGCTGTAGCCTGCACACACCCCTCCCTGCTTCACTTCCCTCTCTCCGTCTCTCATGTTCTCCCTCTCATGCTTACACTTGCTCAGTTTCTCTGTGTTCGCTCCCATTTCTGTCCTCTCCTTTTGTCTGTATTTGTTTTCGCCTACTCTCCGTCTCCCTGTCTGTTTCACGTGTTCTCATCCTCTCCCTCTGTCTCTGTTTCCCTCTCTCTGTCTGTTCCTCGTTCTGACCGCGGTATCTGCATAATCTATGTAGTGAAACATCATTGCAGACCTTCTGTCTCTTCTGGCACTGGTCCGGCTGCACATGTTTTCTCCTGTATACCTGCTCAGATCGCTGGAAATGCACTTTGGCAACCATCAAAGAGCCACGTGTGGCAATGATGGCTATTTAGAAAAAATAGACTGGTGAAGATGGCTTTAGAAAAACGAGGAGTTGTGTTTTCAGAGGGATCGCAGCACTAATTCTGCAAATAATCGAGCTTAATAGGTATTTACCGTACATACTGAGATTGTATGAGTTATGGACGGTTATAAATTTACCATAATCATTGTTGGGTCACTGTCACTCACTTTGTTTTTTTACTGGCTCACAAACACTCACAAAAATACTGGAAGGCTGCATCCCTCTATGAATCTGGCTGACCTTTCATCGAGAGCAGAGAGCAGGTGCACCTGTGTCCTGGCTCATTCTCCCAAGGTCTGCAGTGCACATCTGCTTGAGTACACTTGCTTATACACACAAGGAGGACATTTGCTTGTATTGTCATCAACTCCATTTTCAGTGGAAGTCCCTGGCTGCAGGGTTATGGATGAAGTGTTGTAGAAGGCCAACGTCTCCAGTATCTATTCAGCTGATCTGCTGATATTCACTGAGGACTGAAGTTTTTCACTCACATACTTTTTTATTCCGTACACATCATACAGCAGCTCTCATTCAAATGAATTTATAACAAGGCAGGTGACTTGAACTTTTATTGATGGTACAACTCCTATGTTCAAAGGTTGTCATACACTATTAAGTCACATGCATTACTACTCAGCTCACCTGTTATCAACTTAATTTTTGATTTAGGAAGAACACTGAAATGTGTTGATTGAGAAAAGTAATTACATTGAGACAGACATTTCATGCTTAATCGTGTTATTGCAAGGGTAGTCTTGAAAAAAAAAAAGAACACATAGTATAGTGGAATAAGGTTATAATTTGTCATGATTTTGGCTTTTTCCTTGATGTAGAAGTGGGAAAAGTAGCTGCAAATTTCAATACATGATTGAGAACTCCTGTTGACTATCCACCATCCTCCTGCATGTTACTCTTCTACTTTTTCGATCCTCTCCTCTCCTCTCCTCTCCTCTCCTCTCCTCTCCTCTCCTCTCCTCTCCTCTCCTCTCCTCTCCTCTCCTC
>JAUBNQ010000014.1:10841730-10852201 GCA_032353495.1 Ctenopoma kingsleyae | reverse complement strand
ACACACACACACACACACACACACACAAACACACTTTCAGAAACACCCAAACACACGGTGTGATACTGCTGTTGTCGCTGCTGGAGTTGATGTCTGTGAAGACTCTCTCATCTTCGCTCCCTCACTGTCTTGTTCCTTCCTTTTCCTGTATGTCTCTGTTCAAAAGGGAGATAGAGAAAAGTGAAGAGACGATGCAGAATGCGTGTGTGTGTGTGTGTGTGTGTGCGTGTGTGTGTGTATACTTGTGTGTGTACACACAACACATCCGCTGTGACAACCTGCTGCAGTCTAAATCCGCCAGAGCTCTCAAGTTGGGTGTGAGAAGGTTGTCACCACATACCTGAGGCTGACAGGATTAACACCTGTTATGAGTGTGAGTGTGTTATGTATGTTTGTCAATGAGAACTCACTGTATTCATTGTGGATTTTAAATTTTAGGCAATCAAACTTCTTGATTAAACCATAGAAAAAAGTTCTCTGCAGGGTCAAGAGACAATGGAAGCAGCTAAGAGTATGAGCTTTGACTTCATCAGTTTTGTTTGCATATTTCATCTGTTTTTCCTCGAATGTGCTGCATGTGTGTCCATGACACCTGTTTAGGCTAGCATGTTGGTGTGTTTTTCTGTTTTCAGCAGTCGTGCTCTGATATGTTCTCTTGCTGGCTGTACTGTTGTGTGTCATTCTGAGTGTGTGTGTGTGTGTGTGTGTCTGTCTGTCTGTGTGAGCTTGTGTGTGTCCACAGCATGGCAGTCCATCTGTCTCCAGGAGAGCAGCTTCCTGTTCTCTCCCTCTCATCTCTGCCACTGCAGAAACACTCAACCTGGTCTGACATCCGCTCACACACACACACACACACACACACACACACACACGTATATATACCTTCTGTCTGTCTATCTGTCTGTCTGTTTGCCGACACACATTTGTGTGTCTGTCTTTCCGCACACATCCAGATAAAGCTCATCAAAGCCAGTCATCTGCCTTCCTTCTGTCTCTCTGTCTGCCTGCGTGTCTGCCCATCTATTTGTCTGTCATCCAAACGGTCACAAATGATGGGGTGTGGGGGGTTTCACACGCGCCATTTGGCATCCCCAGCTGAAGCTCAATAGAGTGCTAAATGGCAGGGACACAAAATGGCTGCAACAAAGTAGCTGCTGGAAAATGGCGACAGATGGGAGGTGTGACATTGAGTCAAAGGTTTCAGGATCTGTCTGGCCTTTCTAGGTTATAATTATTATAATTATTATAACTCTGAGTGAAGTTCAAGGAGGACACAACAGCTGTGTTGACTTTCTATACTACATAAACTGATCAATTGCCCTGACTGCTGGCTGAGGTGGTTTATAGTGATTGTTCCACAGATCCTTGTTTGCTGGAAAACAGCGGTGCCTGAGGTGTGTGAGAGTGTAGCATGTGTATGTGGTTGTGTGTGTGTCCGAGGGGGACATTGATTGGAGCTATTTCTGCTTTGCCACATGACAGATGCAGCCTGTTCACAGCAGAAACGTCAATGCCCACACCTGCTTGGGTGGTGAATGTGAGGCATCACTGACGATTGCCTCTGTGGAGCCAAACTGAGAGACTGACAAAGTAGGAGGAAGGACTTTGTTAAGATGCAGATATCTGGTAGAATGTGAAATATCCATTAGCACTCTACTAAAGATGATCCAATCCAATGAAATGTTAACAGACATTCTTGTAGTTTAATGCAGAGGTGTTTATTGTTGTTCTGATTGCAGTATCGAGACAATACAGTGCAACACTATGAAAATAAATATTATTGTGTTTGACTCTCCTTTGCAGTTGGTGAAAATGACCGTACACTGCATAGTGTGCCTTTGTTTCCATCTAGTACAATCAGCTTCCAGCTCTGTACCACCATCGTGGGGCAATCTGTTGATTTAAAGGAAAGATAGCCCTACATCATTGTATCCCTGCACGTATGTGTCAACCATGCAGTTTGAAAATGAAAAATACAGAGAGACAGAGAGACAGAGAAATCGTGATGAAGACTTTTCTGGCACATAAAACTGTTTTAAATGAGGCAAAAAAAAAAAAAAAACAGAGCCAGCCCTAAGCGTTGGGGCGTGTTTGACGCAGGTAGGATTATAGGCCCTAATAAGTTATAAATGATAGTAATGGCCATCTGTTCGCCTATAGGGAGCTCCTAGCCAGCTCTGATTTGGCACGCCGAGCCGCGGCACGACAGACACTCCTTTGAGCATTGGGCGTTTAGAACGCATCCACCTCGTGCCTGGGCATTTGCTAAATTCAGACGTGACACTCTGGCAGCAGATGCTCAAAGCCAGACTTCAAGACGAGGATAAGTAGAGATTTTTCTCTCCTCACCAGGAACATTATAAACACTGTAGTTACAGAACTGTCAAATGTGCTTCCTCTGTGGACGACTAATACCAGACAATTGGGAGTGATGGTTGGAGCACAGGAACTGAAACTCCACACCCTCCAGGAAATACACAGATCTACATGAAACTATGGTTTTAAACAGTACAGAAATACCTGAATGTCACCTCTGCTTGGGCAGTAATCGACTGACTGCTTTGTCCATGGTAACCGTGGCCTTTCCATCTGTGTGTGTTTGTGCGTCAGGGCTCTGGTCTTAGCCTTGTGGCAGGTGTCTCATCCCAGTGCAGTCTTTGCAGTCTGGCCCTTCTAAGCACTGTAGCCTGTCTGTGGCAGATTACACACACATAGGAGCAGATGGGTGCAGACCTCAACACCCACAAATACACAAAACAAGGGCAGGCCTTCTGAATGTACTGGAACTGTATCAGTGTATGTATATACAATATATAAATATATACATGAAGTCATGTGTGCATAACATATCTGTGTTTGCATGTACTGTAGCTACATTATGAGTATTAGAGTGTGTATGTACAGTACTTGTGTGTGTTTCCTGCTCCAGCGTAACTAAAGACATTAGTGGGTAAACATTCTAATCCTGCTGCCCAGAGATGAGGAGAAGAGTCTCTCTGCTTTTTCCTCTATCTCCCACAATGTCTAGTCCCATATCAAGGATAGCTTAACAGGCATGGCTGGCTAAGATATTTCTCCCGTCTTTCTCAGGTTTGCTCATATCAAAGCAGGAATTACTAACATGGCTGGCTAAGATACTACTCTAATGCACCACATGTCTTCTCCCTTATCAGTCCTTGTGTGGCTGGAGTAAAATGCTACGCCATGCTAAATGTTAAAGTACCCAAGGCTAGAACTGCACCAAAGCTTGCTGACACAAGAACATGGGTGGAAATGCTCTTGAAATCTAGACAGGCATAGTAAGGATAATATATTCTTAAAGCTACACTGGGCAAGATTTTTAGAGAGTACCCCAGTCAGATCAGGGTAATTCACAAGAGCGCTTCAATCCTCTTCAGTAATTATTTTTGGTATTGCAACTATGGACAAAACTGAAGAGAGAAAGCAGGGCTCACCTAATGATTTACACAAACAGTCTCTGAAACCTTGGTTACCAACCTTGGTAATGTATGTTTACTGAAGAATTCAGTTTCTGACACCATAGTCCACTGCATCAACAGTCTGTATGGTATGCTCAGTGACAGTGTGTGTTTGTCCATTGAGAAATATACTCTTTTATAAGTCAGGTGGTTGTCAGTCTACACGCTCATTTTGTAACCCACACATGTTTTAGTATATATACAGTATTTTGACAAACAGACTATGTATGTTATTATTTAACATCTCATTCCAAAACTATGGACATTAGTATGCTGTTATAATGGCCGCCAAACTTATGAGAGGACCTTGGACTGCAAGATGTTGAAGCTGCAGGGATTTACAACCATTCAGCATTAATGAGATCAAGCACTGATGTTCGGTGATAAGGTGATAATTGGGGCTGAGGTAGATTTCTAAAAGGCCTTCACACTTAACCTTGGCTTGAAGTTTTCAACTTATTCCATGAGTTAATGTTTTTGTAATGTATCAGGGGCTTCGTGCCTTGACCACTGGATATCTCTAACCCCAACCACTCAACCTTATTGTCTAACTCTAACCAGCTGTGTCTTAAGGTCCATCTCCTGCCGAGATTAACAACTTCTGGCTAACACTGACTACTTCCTGCGGAGGTTGACAGTCAGTCATCCTTGTCTTTGACCAGATTTTACTGGGTTGCCTGGCAACTGCTCCTAGGTTCAGACCTTGTTTGTGCAGACAAGCTCTGTCATGTTGAAACAGAAAAGGGTCTTACCCAAACTGCTGCCACAAAGTGGGAAGCATGCTGTTGTCTGAAATATAATCATGTTGTAGCATTGAAATGTCCCATAATTACCCTAGCCTGAATTATGACAACAACCTGAAACCCAAAGTACACTAGGGTGGACAGTGAACTGTACTTAGTTTTAGCTGTAATGTGTAGCGTGTACACAAGTAGCCAGTAATCACCTCTGGACACCATCATATCAAATTATTTGTGGTTCAGCATTGTGCCACCATCTGGGTATTTCCAAAAGACCAGACGGTGGTTCTTGAGGAGGTACCAGAGTTTGATTTGCACATTCTTGCCTATCAAACTAAAAGAAACTGAAGATGTTACAAAAGAATAATCACATTTTGATCCAACTGCTCCACACAAGCAGGTGTGAGACCTTGCTTTGGCTTGTTTTTCTCTAAATTTGTGACAGTTGACTCATCCTGCCCAGAGTTGCAGCTGTGGATTTACACAGATTTGTTGCATTTTTTCTTCTGTCACAGTCATTTTGTAGATAGTGTAGCTTCACAGAGATGACAAGGTGATGTCAGAACAATCTTGTTTGGCTCAGGCTAAACTGACAAGAACATGGCCACATACACACATATACATACATATTAACACATGTATGCATGTACACAGATACTTCTGTGTTTTCCTCACAGCTGCTGTTAGATCCTTGATGTGACCATGGGCTGTTGGTCACATATAAATAGGAGAATGTGTCACCAACAAGGCTGATATATGGGGCTGCATGGGCAGCACTGTGGACTGTGTGTGTGGATGCAGCTTTGTCCCATTCCCAGCTGTGTGTGTCCTCAGGGGCTAATGTCCAAACAGGAAGAGGTGTCAGATGGCCTGGGGATCCATTTCTGGGACACAACAACTAGAGATCTGTCTGTCTGCTGATCTGTCTGTCTGTGTCCTACACATACATACACATACACACACACACACACACACACACACACACAGACACACACACACAAACCATCATCTATACATCACAGCAGCAGTTTGTCTTAATTCCCCCAGCGTCCTGCATGGTTGCTCAGTCGACAGCAGCCTCCTTCCTGCTGTGTGTGTGCCAGGTTCCTGTTTGCATCTGCTGGCACATATACACACATATAAAAATCCATATGCACACCCATGGAAGCTCTGATAATGAGTAATTAGCCGACCAAACAGGTACTGCCTCTGCTAATGGCTGAGTGTGCAGTATTGAATCAAGGAGGTAGGAAGGTGTTGGTGAGGAGAAGGGAGGTGGAAACTCTTGTTTCATAATCCAATAGAATCAGAGTTTCACTTCAACAACCACAACTTTATTTATTTATAGATGACTGACATCCACCACAGGGGCACCATACACTTGTGAAATTCTTATGATTCATATTGTTTGATGTTACTAGTTGTGGCTGTCACTTTGTCATTTCAGATTGACATTAGATCTGGCTATGTGTGTGAGCATGCATTTTTTGTTCCTTCTCTCTTATACTGACTTTGTTGATAGTCTGTCTTGTGAGTGTGTGAACAAGAATTTGTGTGTGTGCTGGTGCATGAGTATGTTGTTGTTATTATTGTTATTATTTCTGTATGTTGGGACAAATTAGTTTTCAGCTTGACTGCCTGTTTGTGTAAATGAGTTTGAAAGGTTAGGTAATCACCCAAGATATGAACTAAGTGTGCCCTACGTGTGTGTGTGTGTGTGTGCGAAGGCAGCTGGACTTCAGCCAAGCCATTGCCAGGTCCTTTATGGTATGTCCTCTCAAGAATGAAGCACTCACTTGAGAGAGAAAGAGTGTGTATATACTGTAGAACGTGTGCAAGAGAGAGAGAGTGCACTGAGAGACTTATGACGTAATTACATCAAGAAAATGTTATCTCCTCTTTTACTCTAATATACAAACACGAAAGTTGATGTCACAGAGCAGCGATGTGCCATCCAGTCAATCAAGACCACACCACGGAAAACTAATGTAAGTGAAATGTTGAGAGAGGGTGTGGAGGTGGCTTATGGGAAATTCCCGCTCATGTTTCTTAAAGTGTAGCAGGCCTGATTCAAACAAACATCTGGAATGGAAAGTGCCCCCTACGTAACCCCAATAACACGCCCACACTCAGCCCTCATCGTCGAACATCTAGCTAGCTTGCTGTCTGCATACAGTCGTACAAAGGACAGTGTTGTATAGTCATAGCAAGCTGTGTACAGTAAGAGGGCAGTATGGTAGGGACTCTCTGACGAAAGAAGAATCATTTTGTGTACATGCTTTTAAGTTTCCTTTTCCTTTGAATGCCTTGTCGCACAGCAGTGTGTGTGAGTGGCACAGCGACATTCAGCTGAAAGTCTTTGTTTGTTAGAGTAGGGACGAATCACAGGGCTAGTTGGTGAACCACTGTGGCTGTCGGCTAATGGCTAACAAGCTAATAACAACAAGCAAATAAAGCAGGACCTGCTAACACAGTCTGATCTTCTTTGTACTTTTTGTATTGTTTATTCCCCTTTGGTATTTTGTTTTCAGTATTGTGCATTGCATCAGTCATCACAGAGACATCATTAGAGTTAATAACCTATGACAGCTTCCTCTATTTTTGGCACACTGTTCCCAAGTCAGCACTTTCAACATGGCTTGCTATGGGTAAACTCTGTATTGCCTACATAACTGTCGAAAACATTCCTTCTTTGCTTTGTTCAATAATGACCTTGTTTTTTACCTTGTAGCTCGTTTTAAATTATTTTCAAAATGTTCTTACAATTTGTGTCTAATTTGTCTGAGTTCATAAAAGGAGCCTTTGTGTCTGAATCTTTATGGCGTGATCACATTTTTCCATTTTAATTGTAAATGGTTTAATTTTGTAAACACTTTATCGAATATCCATCCCCGCACCCATTTACCCATCCATCCTCCTTAAATGTTCCCACACTACCCATGGTTGAATTCCTTTCCATTTCACTCATTCCTCCTCTCAATTGCTTTCTCACCATTTCCACTGTTATTCCTGCTTCTCTCTCCTCTGATATATTTAAACCATCCCCCTGGGGAGAACAGAAGTCCGCCTCAATCTGGAACCAATTGTTTTGTTCGGTTCATGAATCCAGAACCAAACCCTGACAAAAGAACTCTTGTAAGGACCGCTGTGTTATTTGTTTTTGCCCGAGTTACAGATTGTACTGTTATCAAAATATATATTGTGCTGTTGTGCTGCAATTGTGAATGCAGGATTTCTGAATCCTTGCAGCACATCAAAGCTGTCACAAATGTGGTGGAAGGGCCAAATTGCAAAAAATGCTGTGGGCACAAATGAAATAAGCCACAACTATTACTGATAAGAAGCTACTTTTAAAGCCTTTCTCTGTGTTGTCATGAGTGTTTGGGCTGCTGGTTAATATTCTCACACTATCACTTGCACTGACTTCTCAGAGCGACTGAATTTAGTTTAATGTTCAAAGAGTGAACTACATAGTTGGACAGATCTTTTGCATTGGAGAACAATGATAAGCAACTTCTTAATATGCTGAATTTATAATTGTTCCTCTGTCAGACAAAATGAATGATGACAAACTCAGGTCTTGCTCTACTTAAGTCCCCATCAGAGGAGCCATGTGCAGTAGCACATGTGAGATAAGGGAATTACAGAGGATGGCAGACTGTGGGATGTCTATCCCCTGGAGGTCATCTTGGACAAGACCTCTGGCTGTGTATTCATGGCTGATATACAGTAGGTGTGTGTGTGTGTGTGTACGTCTGTTACAGGGTGAGCCACTCAGCTGGGAGCCTGTCAACATATGCCAACAAGCTGAGTAATACTGTTGAGAGTTAGCTTAGTGAGTGGGGCCACCTGACCCAATAGGTCACCTATTGACCTTTACTTCACATGTGGAGCTGCAGCCATGAGGTCCAAAAGTAACAACTGCCAAGTACCAAATGCCAGAGCAATTAATAACCATTAGCCACCACAAACAACATAAAAGGTACATTCACAGTTATATGCCTTTGTCTGTGTCCCTTTGGGTCATTGTAACCTGTTCATTACTGTTACACAGTCAAAACAAAGCAGTTTATTTAAAGCTGTATTGCATTCCTCTTTAAACACATTACCACCATAGTGTTTTGGTGACTTCTTGGCTCCTTGACCTCACGCGTCTTCCTCTGCAGTCACATGTGGAGACATGAGACAAGAGACAGGAGGGGTCTGAACAGAAGCGCAGGAGGATCTCTGACTGCTCTTAAACCCATTAAGGCCACCTGGGTGTGTAGCCATGCATGGCTAGAAAGTTGGCCAGGAGGTGTGTGTGAGTGTATGTGTATTTGTGTGCTTACGGGCTGATAGGTGGCCAGGAGGAGCAACCTGTTTGGCATGATTAGCAGGCTCTCACATGTTGCATAACAGATTCCCCTTCTTGTGAAAAACCTGCCTGCATGTTGCCACCCGCTAAGCAGGATGGCCTTTCACTAACGCCCTCTATTCTCTCACACGAACACGTATGCATCAGCACACCCAACACTTTGCAAATTCATTGTTAAACCTCTTGGCTAAGACTGTTCTCCAGCTTTGCTTTGCTGATATGTGAGAAGAAAGGAAGCCAGACTGGCCTCCTTATTCACACAGGTTGAGTCAAAGCCTTAACAAATGTCATTATCCAGACCAGCCTGGAGGTGATTAGGTAGTGTGCTGCTTATGGCTCTGTGTTTAGCATGGACCTGCTGCATCCACCAAGGCCAACTGCTGTGTGTGTATTTGTGCATATGGGCATGGGCTTGCTTGAGGCTGTGCTCTGATGGGTCCTATAACACCAAACCAAACACAGAGGGGGATGCAGCAGGCCTGTTTCTCTGTCATAGTAAGTGTGTGTGTGTGTATGTGTGTGTGTGTGTGTGTGTGTTTGTGAGCTGGAGGGGGTTAAGTAATAAACAAGGTTTCCATGGTGACAACAGATGCAGCTGCAGCAGAGAATGAAGTTGAGTGTCAGCAGTAAAGGCCCACCGCGTACATGTTTGTGTGTGTATGTGTGTGTATGGGGAAAAACACCAACAGTAGAGGCCCAGTGAGAGTCATAAACACCACCAGGCCATGACTTCCACAAATAGACCTCTTAGAGAAAAAGGGAGAGAGTTGAGAAAAGAAGAGAAAGATTATTTCACATACAACATAAAAATGAAGACGTGTGGCGCAAGAATGCACGGAACATAATTTGCAATTGCACAAGGCAAATAAAAAATAGGAATGAAATAACGTAAATACACAAACAAGCAACAAATAATACGTGAAATTACAGAACTCAACACATTTCTATGCAGAGGAAATGCTGAGCTCTGGCATCCAACGCATGAAATGTCAAGTTTCTCACAGAAGCAAGTTGTCCTTCCTCCCCCGTATCTAAACCGCCAACAATCTATTCATCAGTCTTCATCATCTTTCATCATTATATGGTAATCCTCCCAGCTCACCCTGGGTCTGTCTTGACAGCCCCCTGCAGTGTCTCTTTCTAGTCCTGTTGTGTGGTGAGTGTGCCATCTTGATTCACACATCCTGTCAGTGGTTCATAATCCCTCCTTTATGGAGACAGAATAGCACTCTACTGTCTCTTTTCAACGCCTAACTTCGAGGCCAGATTTCTGCGCAGCAGCCTCATGATGCATTCTCATTGTCAGAGCACCTCTGCTGGCAGTCCACATCTCACCCCAGTATGACCCTCCCCTCCTTGCCCAGGCTATTTTCCAATATTATTTATGCAGGGACTCTCTTTAGTCCCTGCTAAGCTGGCTTTTTCAAGGCTTTTCACTGAAAGGCTAAAAACATACAAATCCCCCTCAAAAACCCTCTGAAAAACCATATGGAGCACTATACCTTAATCAGAGCAGTCCCTGTGTGTGAGTGTGTGTGTGTGTGTGTGTGTGTGTGCTCACTAATATTAGAATAATCCCTAGTGATTATGGGAGTGGTTATTAGGATGAATATGGCAGCAGGGTTGGGTCGGGCCGTGCTGAGCTGAGCCCAGGCTGTAGAGAGAAACAGATGTCTGTTGACCCACATCTGCCGAGCATGCTGGGACTTTGGAGTGTCAGGTCGTGGCTCTGATCACCTCAGGGACACTGTACATCTGGGCCCCTGAAGATCATTGGCTCACAGTGGCCCCTGAAAGCTGTCTGTCTCTTTGCTGCTGCTGTCTCTCTGCTATGCCCACAAACACCCACACACATAAGCACTTACAGTAGTACAAATACACATGTTTCTGGCATA
>JAUBNQ010000014.1:10824951-10841630 GCA_032353495.1 Ctenopoma kingsleyae | reverse complement strand
CTGTCTCTCTGCTATGCCCACAAACACCCACACACATAAGCACTTACAGTAGTACAAATACACATGTTTCTGGCATAAAGACCATGTTTCAGACTCTGATCTTAAGATCAAAGGTTTTGACCAACCAACCCTCCTATATTGTGACCCACACTGGTAAAGTCAGGGGATGATGAATGTGAACACTCACCAATACAACACTGAAGTTTAAAGGGAAATTTGATGAAGCTCTGGCAAGGATCTGCTAAATATCTAACTGCAGTAGTTCTATGCAGTAATTATGTGTTTATACAATATGTACATCTTTGGCAACTCTGATCCCATCTCTCCATGCAAGCTGCCGGGCACCAGCTGTCATTCCTTTGCTGGTCACCTCAGACCAAGAAGAGAACACAGTATACTACATGGGATTACTGCTGCAGAATGCACCTCACTGAGAGAAATATGTTGTCAAACTAGAAGTAGATTAAATAATAATATTTAAATCTTCTTTTGTCTCTCTTTTATTTTAATTCTCTTCCTCTTCTGAACTTTGTGACAATTGTTTTGAAAAGTGTCATAGAAATTATAGCCTGTTTACCTGTACACATTCTGTACAGTAGGATTCATGGATGGATTAACAAACATGGCTTACTGGGCACAGTTCCAGAGCCTGAGAGGTCTTCGGGCCCCTGGGACACCACAAAAGAAATGAAAAATGGCCAAAAATAGACAAAATTGAAGCCAAAGAGACAAAAATGGCAAAAAAGTTCCAAAGTGATGCAGTTGCCTCATAGTGTCTCCATTAGTTTTGGGGTGGGAGGGCTTTTACCAGTGCCCGTTTTGTCATAATCCTTCCATGCTCCCATTGATGCATTTTGTATTTCTTCTGACTATTGTAGCTTTTTTCATTTTCTGTAGCTTTCTAAATATACCAATATTCCTCTGCCTTTACAGCCTAATGGGACATTACACGTGATACACTATGCTTAGCTATAAAAGCACTTATGCCCATTCCTGAGAGAACATCTTTCAAGAAGTATATTTATATGAGGTTTTGAAGTTATTCTGATTTCACCCTTAACATTCTTCTTTCTTCTTCTCTGTCTCTTCTTAGGCATTGACTTTTTTCCATGATCTGGTTGCTGCAGTTGGTTAAAAGATGTGAGCTTTGTGTTACATTTTCATAACATTATGTCACTATAGAACACAGAAAAAAGTTTTCGCACAGATACAAATGAAGGATAGAACACAACTCCATGTCAGAAGACTGCTGTGGCTACCACTAACAAGGGAAAGGAGAGAAGCACAGATTTCCTCATGGCCAAACCAAACATTGTGGCTTTAAGTTATAGTTACATTTACTTGAAATGATGCGGTACACCAACACTGAGAATCAGCAAGCACTAATTGAAAACAGCTTGCTGGAATTCCAGTGAATACTGACTGTGGGATAGAGATTTTCTATTTTTTTCTATTGTGTTCTAATGTACTGGTTCACTGGCCATTCCTCGATGTTCCCAGGAGGCCTGAAGGGTTACAGTCCTAGATAGCTCGAAGATGACTCATGGAAGATGACACTTATGGGCCTTTCTTGCCATTAGCCACATGTTCACACACACTGTCATATTGCCTACTAAGGAGAGGGACATCAGATATTTCATTTCCCCAGATACGTCCAAAAATCCAAATTGGAAAGTGCATAGCTGCAACTTTAACTGCCTGTTCAAAATGTTCAAAAACCATATGACATATTGTTGGGTTTAGTTTCCTTGTGCAATGTGCAAAGTTAAATGACAGCATTATACAGTATTTCTTAAATAATCAATTCACAAATAACGTCCTCACTGCTTTGCGTCTACCATATCCTGTCCTAGCTCTGATCTTTTTCTCATGTCTGTCTGTCTAATTTCTCTCTTCAGGTTTTCCATCACTCCTCCTTCTTCTCTCTCTTGAGCAGGATTAAGGCCCATCCTTGTCATCCTATAGGGCAGAGTGGTTTGATTGACAGCTGGGTTCAGTATCTTGACACAGGTCTGTGCCCCCGTCATCACTGCTGATCATCCCATGCTGGCCCTCAGAGTGACAGGCGCCTGCAGAGCCATTTACTCCTGGTGCAGCCTAAAAAAGCTCTCCTCCATCACTGGCTTTCACCAGCACTGCAGACGCACACACCCTCTTTTCTTTTCCTCCTGAAGTTTCACCCCCTCCCCATTCATACCACCTCTGCGTGAGCTATATTCTTCAATTACAACAACCCCACTCCTTTTGTTTATTGTTTCTTAATAAACAATAAATCCTTCCTTGTTATCCTATATTTTTAAATTTATCTTTGCTCCCATTCCTATTTCTCTTCTTGACCTCCCCTAATCCTCTTTTCTTGCATCTGATATCAACTCTCTAGCATCTCATGCAGGCTACTATTAATCTAAAGGAATCTGCCAGATCTTAATTAGGGTAATTACTGTGTTTGTTTTAACTTAACACTGATGACTCCACTTGAGCTACTATCTTTGAGCAGGCCATAACAGATGGGGTGCTTAGTACTCTTTTGGGAAAGCTGACAAGAGTCAGGGTGTAGCTGTATGAATTTTGAGCTTGATGTTTGTCAGCTTAATTTACCTTGCAATTCCTTCTTAACCTTTACCACATAACGGGTTAAGCATCTTAAAGCAACAGTAAAAAGAAAAAGAAGACACACACACAGATGACATCACCGGAAACTATATGACACTGGTCACTACTCCCAAATTTAGAAGCTACTGTACTACTTTATAAAAACCCTGAGCCCCGCATCATTTAAGAAACATTTGAAGTTGCTCGAAGTAAGCAGGTATTTACTTCATGCTTCAAGTTTCTTGCATGTGTAATTTAATCTCTACGTTCTATCTTATAGGGGCCTGCCACGGGGCAATTTGCTCCCAAGCCTCTCAAACTGAAACAAAGATTTAATTCAGGTTGTTTTACGTGCTGTAATATAAGAGTACAGTTATGAGCAAGTACATATTGTGTGTGGATGTGCGAGCGTGGAAGGACAGGAGGGCATCAGTTGAGTGCAGACTGTTTCCACCTGCCAGGTGCCTTGTCTCTAATCCCCCCTCTCTGTCTGATTAAACACACACACACACGCACGCACATACACACACACACACACACACAGGCACAACAAGGTCATCTCTCTATCAACCATACAATAGCACTCTGTACCCATCTGGCCTACATCCTAAATACTTCCTCTTTTGAAAGTAAATAAAAAATGAGAGGAGAGCTGCATTTACATTTGTAAGACCAATTTCTTATGTAGTCATCACATCTTCCATGTTTATCTGTCATCTGGGATTGCCACACAAATATCCATGGTTGTGGAGTGAGAAAACACTAGTGCACATGTTGGTTTGTCTTATGTCTCTCTGTCTTGCTCACTCCTGAAACACTGAGCTCACGTCAGCGAGGAAGACGCCTCACGCAATATTTCCTTTGTATGATATCATACACATCTATTAAGAACTGCGTTGTTTGTCATGGCATTGCCAAAACTGCTTACAACCCTCAGTGATGAACCTTCTGTCTTTCTGATTCTACTTTGGTCATGAATAAGTTTCCTCTGTGGTGGGTCATATCATTCTGACAATATTTTAGGCTGGAAGTATGGTGCTTTGATATCTAAAGGATAAGAGGGCTTTGTAGAAACAGTGACACCCATCCTCCTCCTTCTCCTCCTCAGTCACCTCCCATTCCTATGCTTTTCCTTGCCCTGGGGAGGTTTGGCTTCTTTTGCCCCCTCTGACAGCTTTTATGTCTGATTAGGTTCCATGCAGCTGAGGTGAGGATGAGGTCATTTGACTGCAAATACTGTGCTGAGGAATATTATGTTGTAAATGAATGTGAAGTTTATTGCAATAAACGTTATTAATTTACAATATTGAACAAATGCCTGAACATTGTGGTTTGTGTCTTGCTTGTTATAAATCCTTTGATTCTGCTATAAAAATACTCCCACACTGTAACATAATATGCTATGATGTATTATAATATATGTGCTAGAAGATGCATTGTTTATCCTGCGATACTAAATTCTTCCTGAATTTAGTAAAGCGCATTTACCATAAATCCTGGATGATGTGTGTGTGGTTTGATCTACATTATGATAGTGGAGGAATTCCATGTGGTGCCATGCTGTCTGCACCATCTCCTCTCATCACCTGTTGAGGCTGTGATTAGATACTGTCAACCCTCAGGCCATAGCTATCACACATACAGGTGGAGCACAGTCAGACTACAGCTTTCCCCTATGCTGTGGAATGGGAGACAACTGGTGAACTCCAGAAACTGCAGATCGTGCTGAAAGTTTGTGTCACACTAATGAGCAATCTGTCAACAAGTGTGTGCTACAGGGAACGTAGGAAAAAAAATTGAAAAAATGTAAATTATATGGCGGAAATCCTTGTATGAATCACTCTCTCAATCACACACACTCCAACCTCCATGACAGAAATATTACAAAATAATCTCCCTGTAACAGAAATTTGTTCTAGGTGTCATAGTTCTCCTTTTTAAGTTATATTTTACATACAGTAGTTCCACAATATTGAACTGCATTTTAATCGTTAATCTTTTTCTCCATAAATTGTTCAAGGGATCACTGGATTTTAATCTTCTTTTTAACAACTTTAAAATGTCTGGTTAAATGCAGTTTGTGTTAATGCTAATTTATTCAGTCTATTCAGAGAATCGTTTACAATATTTGTTTGTAATTTGCATTAACATATATGACAGGCTATGAAGTCATAGGTCTATCTGCACATTTTAGGAAATGTGGCTATGTTAACATGCCTCTCTAAAGTATAGAGCATGACAGTTAGCCTAGCTTAGCATAAAGAATTAAAATAAAAACATATAGATCAGCTCTCCGCAGTGTTTGAAAAGATGCACATTAGCACATCTAATGTTTGTTTTTTTATCTGTACACAATCATAAGTAGTTTTATATGGACCATGTACCTATCTATTTGCTAACAGCTGTATCACCCCAGTGCACTTCTGTGCAGTGCTGGTTGCTTGGAAACCTCAGACGGACTGTGACAAACCATCAGTCCGTTTATTTATTTGTTGTTATTGTCTTTAGGTCAGAACCAGGTACTGTTACTATCTTAAGCTGCCTTTTTCTAAATTTATTTCTTTGTTATTTTTTCACAGTTACTGGCCCATTATCATCATCGTCACTATTATCATCATCATTATGTTACTCTTTGCTGATTATAGCTATCATAATTATTTTCATTTAATTTATTTTGGTTTGCAAGCACAATCTAACAGTATAACTTAAATATTTTTATAATATATTCTTTAAAACTTAATAGGTTATTCAGGTTATGGTTTCCTATATAGCTACACTTCATCGGGAAGTTTGCTTTATATTACTTTCTATTGTGTCCATACATTTTCTCAAATTTGTTACTGAACATTGTTAAAAATTAAAAGATTAAAAAAACAAAGACAGGCCCATCGACGTCAAGCTAACTTCTTTCCCGGAAAAACGTAGCTGCGTCACAAACTACGTGCTGGATTCGTTTAGTTACGTACTGGTAACGAAACGTGAGTTAGCTTGGTGTCTTTAGGAAATAACAGAACAAAACCTCATTTTTAAGGCATTGTTGATATTTTATATTTTCTCCCTCCAGTGTCTGTAGTGAAAACGTCAAGCAGACATCATGTCGTCAGTTTCATCAGGACGATTTATGGACCACGGAAAAAAAGGGGCCTTCATGTGTGACATGACCACACCGGTAAGACTTCATTTATCTTCTGACTTTCTCTGTCGCGCTAACTCAAGTGGAATCCAAACGCTTTTACTCCATCAAGTCATGTTTGAACAAACATTTAATCTTCTGACCTATTGTTTTTCTTCTTCATAAACACAGTTATTTGTCCATACAGTCCACTTTATTGGAGCTAAATCTAGTGTTATGCAGTTAATTTAAATGCCATTTCATTCATATTACAAAAAGAAAAGAAAATCTAGCCTCATTGCAAATGAAGAATGCACAGCCAACTGATCAAAGCAGAAATCTCAATGATATCTCCAAATGTATAAATTAAATATAAAACTAACACGTGAAACAACATCATATGCATTACTACATACTACTAGATATAACTCCTCTGTGCCTAAATGCACTGTAGAAGAGCTGTATATCGTTGACCCTGCAATTGCTCACACAAGATGGTTCCTGATTGTGCACTGAAGGGGTCCATCTTGCAAGCGAGGAGGCTGACAAAGTAGACCTGACCCTGTGCTGAGGCTTGTTTTTGTGCTGTGTCTCCAGAGGGCTGGCTCGTCTGGAGGTTGGCTGTGCTCTGTCTGGGCTGCGCTGCTCTCTAATCACCCTGACACTGCACTTACAGGGCTGACAGCTATGGCCAGAGTAGTGGAGAGAGAGATTGTGCACGTGACAAGGCCCACCTTGGCTTTCCACTTGTTCCCTCTCAAGATAATCACTTTCTATTGATTTTCTTGGAGCACATGGATCCCTGTTACCTTTCAACCTTTCTGGTACTGCTTGTCAAAATATCTAAGGGCCACAGCAGATATATTACCTTCCTTGATACACTTAATAATGGATAATGTATGCCAATGAATGAAATATAATAGCAAAGATGCTGCAGGAGTCCATTTCTCTGCCACGATCAATATTGAAACTTAATCATAAGCCCAAGTTGTGTCCACTCCGTTTGAAAATAATCAGAGCGGTTATTGAGGTTAGGGCGTTTGTGTATGTGTATAGGGAAACATAAACCTAAACTCTGTGCGAGTATGTGTGGGGAGTCTATGCTTCATTCCTTTACAGCTTGTATCAGTGAGCTGAGGCGTTACAGCCGGCGCCCTCTGCTACTTACCTAATTAGCTCTAGGAGCCCCTGCATTATTAAAAGACCCCTAAATCATTCAGAGGGGTTTTAATGTGTGTGTGTGAGGGAACACACAGAAGGGGTACGAAGGATCACTCTGATAATGTCCCTCCCTATTCACGACATGTCAGATGTAATTATTCACCCTGGGAAGACACGGGTCGAGAACACTGGTAATGGCACTCTTCTTATCCCCTCCTCCATCTCCTCCTCCTCTCCCTTCCCCCCTCTCCCACTGCTTTTATGACTGACAAGGTGCTAGATGGCTCAGACACACACTATAGATAAATAGTGGAAGACAGCCCGTATTGTTAGACAAGAATGTTCATGTTACAAGGGTCATGTGCTAATGCAGGAAGATCAGCAGGAATAGATGGATAATGTTTATTTTTATTGTGTGCATGGATCTCATTAACATGAACAGTTATGCCATTTGTAGGTCTCATTCTGTTACATGACATGTAATGTACTAATCATTTTAGAAAAATATTACTGCAATAATAGTGTAAGTGTCACTTAGCTATTTTAACCACTGCATGACTCACAGTTGTGGCTGTTGAGCAACAGTAGGGCTTGATGGAAAAAACTAATTTGGGAAACAAAATTCAGCTGCATCATGCTCAGCAGAACATGGTTGTTTTCTTTAGGTTTAGCAGCTGGAAGTGGTTTGGTTCTTTTGTCAGCAGAGTCAGCAAGACACAAATGAAAAGTCAATATACATCACTTCCTCCCTCTCAGCCAATAGCTGCTGTGTAGGGGGCTGATATTGTTCTGTATGAGATAATATTTAGCTAGGCTGGTGACCAGGAGCTCTTACCCTGGTAATTCCACATGTGTTTACTGGAATGTGACTGTTTCCTGAAGCTCTGCAGTAGATCTGGTATGTGGGTTGAATTCCAAAACATTGCTGCCTTTTTTGTGGACTGTGTGGAATATAGTGGAGGAGAAAACACTGTGTATTGTATGTGTATTTGTGTTGTGAGTGTGTGTTAGAGAAATATGCAGTTAATCAATTTGTGACAGAAGGACAATAATAATTTGTGCATGCATGTGCACTGTGACTTTAGTAACAATTACTCTCCTTGCAACTTTAAATGAGCAATTAAAAAAAGATATATGGAAAATACAGTTCTTCCAGTTGTCTCAAAAGTGTTAGGGTTTGCTTTTGGTTTTTAGGGACGCAAATTCCTTATATTTGCTTTTGCACACAGTAATTTAGTCATTTTCACACATTAAATGGTATGCTGACAAACGTCAACCGTCGTATTAATAATAATAACAACCTTGATGTGGATTCCATAGATTAATTTTAAAATGTCAAGATACATAGTGAGTGAGACACTGGACAGTTAAAAAAATCAACATGGAAGAATCAAGGTGAAGTGAGAGAGACAGAATCACTCTTTTACATCATGAATCTGGTCTGCCCCTCCCCTTTCCATTTCAATTAAGAAAATTACTTTTTAGTTCAATTAACAATAATTCACGCTTAGCTGAATAAAGTTTATTATGCAATCAAGGCGACAATAGAGCAAGTGAGAGGGACACAATTACAGTCACAAGTGCGCACACACACACACACACACACACACACACACACACACAGACACAGCAGCTCTTTGTTGTAGAGGGTGTCAGGGCCTCTGATCAGTTGACCTGCGTGGACTGTGACTAGGAATGGCAGGATGCTGGTGTGGGCCTGATATTAGATGCTCAGGGCAGATGATGCTGTTAGGAGATTTCTGGGAGAAATATGTTATCACACTCTTAAATGGAGGTGCCCCCCTATCCTCTGTCTTTGGCATCATTCGTCAGTTTACATCACAGCGAGTAGCTCCCAGCACAGACAATAACACTAGAAGCCACATTGTCATAATCGCCATTATTCCCCCCACACACCATCATCCCCACAGAACATGGCAGGGACTCATTTCTGGAAGCTTTCATCCCCTTTTATGCAACTACAGATGAGCTCTCTGCCTATAAACATTTAGAAAGACGAAATAACACAGCATATAAATAGTCCTCTTTTACATTTTTATACCAAAAACAAGGTGTATTTGCTTCAGCTGTCGTTAATCCTCCTTTGTTCTATCCCCCTTTCTCTCCTCCTCTCTCTTACCCTTCTCTCCTTCTTTCTGCCCCCCTCTGAAATGATTTACGCTGCTACAATTATTGGGCAATCTCCACTGTCATTACTCTTAACATCTGCTCTGTCACAATTCTAAGGGCTTTTGGCTGTGCGTGGCGACAGTTATTCTATGTGCTTACAGTCCTGTGATGCAGACAGAACTCGCCCCCGCCCCCCACTGCCTTCTTGCTTTATGTGCTATCTGCATTAGAGAAATGAAATGCCTTTTTATATGAGCGCGAGCAGGATGTTGGTGGGATGATTTGCTCTTGCATGTGTGTGTGTCAGCGGGAGAAAAGAAAAGGATTGGATTGAAGACGTAGTCTGAGTTGTAGACTTGGCCGACAGGCACTGCTGCAGTATCTAGAGGTCAGAGGTCAGCTGATGATCTTGACTGAAAAGTCAAAAAAGATCAGCTCAGGGGAAACCTTTACATATGAAATACTGTGGCGCAGCCAACTGATCTTACTTTTTCCATTTGAAACTGACAAAACTACCACCCACCCAAATAAGATTCCTTCTTATGCGCACACTCGCTCTCATGTGTTTTTTTTTGTCTGTCTGTCTCTCTGATAGAATAACAAGCAGTCACCCAACAGACAGGCAGTTAAGCAGGCTAACCTTCAGCGAGCAGGGAGAGGAACATTCAGAGATTTCCATCAGATTACCCTCTCCAGTTTCTATTGTGTGTGTTACCCCCCTCTGTGGTATTTCTCCCCCTCTCACGCAGCAAATTGGAACCATTTGGTATTCAGATAGCAGCAAACAGCTCAGATCTGCTGGAACAATAAATGGTTTCCAACCAATCGCCCACCTGGACTGAGCTGTGCTAAGACGGTCTTGATAGTCGTTAGTTCTTTCATCACCACTCAGTTGCAAGCGTGGGTTTCTTTTTATTTTCCAGCAGTTAGGGTTTCTTAAGCATCCCTTCTGATTCTGGTTGTACCTCTCTCTCTCTCTCACCTGATTGCTCATTGACCTTCAGTTTCTTCACAAATCAGATATCACTCAGGAGTGCCATACCAGATGGATTCTAGTGGATGTTACGACTTTCTCTCTGTAATAGTTCTCTGTGCCTACTTACTGTGCTTTACCCCAGTGAGAATAATATAATGACATGGGTCCAATACTGCGTGATTGAGATGGATGACCTGTCTTATTATCTATGTTTTGTATGTGTGCATATATTCCCAGAGTGTTGAGGGAACACATTGTGACCCTAGTTGTGTTTAGCCACCAGAGGCCATGCTGGCAGAGGCTGAAATGATGATTAAGGACAGAGGGAATGGATGGGAAAATGTGGATTAATGAAGCTCAGATAGAATTAATAGCCATGACATCCACAACAGTGCAGCCACTAAATGAGAATATGTCGAGGGTCTACCAGAGTCTCAACGCTTGTTTCACTTTCAAGGTGGTACAAGTGAAGAAGGAAAACATGCATCTCTCAGCTGACTTATTAACTTATCCTGTCAGGACAATAGAAAGAATTAGTGTAGAGTTTATCCCAACCCAGTATCCTTAGGAATTGTGTTTATATGGTATTGGACAATTCTACTTCACACAATTTACATCTAATCCCAGTTTGCCCTCAATTTTGTGAGTTTGTTGTGAATGTTGGGCTGGTGAATGGGTGTGTAATATGTTTTTTTTTTTTTTTAAAGATGTGTAAATACAGCCTTTACCTAAACAGCAATGGTATCATTGCTTCCATTATGTGATATGCAGTAATTAGTAATGGATGAGTTTACAGTAAGAGTTACAGAGAGGGAGGCAGTTTGATTAATAAGACAGATAGAAAGGTGCAGCTGTTTGTTGGTTGGACTTTTTAGTTACGCTCATTAGTGCAGCAGACTCTAGCCTCCACTGAAAATGTTTTCCAGGAAGTTCAATTGCCCATTTATAGGATCTTTAACCAGATGTTGCAGTTGCTTAATCAATCGCTTATACTTTAACCATAGTTTAACCAGACATTTAACTAGACATTTTATCCATCCTTAACTTTACAGAAAGCAGGTAGGACTTAAAAAGAATGGTCATCAGGGTTATTTTTTAGACTTTGAAACTCCCTCCAGAGCCATAGACGACATGATACAATTTTTCACTGACTGAGTACTGTTAACCACAACAAGGACATGGAACCTTACAAGTAAAATCACTGGAGTCCTCCTTTAAACTTACCATTACCACTTAGTTTCCAGGCACTAAATATTACAGAGAAAAAATAAAAAGTTGACATGGAATGTAAAAATCTGTGGTCAAGAAGCTGTGGTCCACACCTGGGAGATGTTGTGATGGGTCTCCAACACCTGACACGTGAGGGTCGGTTACAAATCAGAATTTCCTTCATGAGCTGTTTTCTAATCAGGGAAGCCGCTTTCCCAGTCTTCACAACCGCACAACACCTGCACATTCATGTATATTAACACATTTCTTTTTGAGGAAATAAGTACAAAAATCTGAAAATCTTATTACTGAACAGATACATGTAATATATGGGGAAACTCTGCAAAAATATTTAGATTCTTTTAGCTGCATCATGTTTCATATCTCTTGGATGTTTTAGCAACAGCTGCAGAGTGCAGATTCAGCCCCCTGAAGTTTTAGTTTGGCTGTTTGAGGATAACAGTTGCTGGACTGACTTGTTTTCTCTTTGATTTCACCACCTGGATTGTTGATCGGTTGGTGGTCTTCAACTCTACATCCTGCAGGCTACAGACGTCCCATCTTGTGTGTGCGTACACACTCGCCCACACCTGGACGACTTATTAGCATGTTAAGTCAGGAGCCAGAGAATAGTTAAGCTCCAGGTGATTATCAGTCATTAATGTCTGATCAGTTCTGTAGGTAAATGTTTACCTCAGACTGGTTAGACATTGCTTGAGCCTGGGGCTAGGATCATTAAGCCTTCAAGGATTTGTTACAGTTTGTAACTATTTGTGACTGCGGTGGTCCAACAAGATAACAGCTAAATAGTTTCTTTAAGAACTGGAACAAATGCAAACAAGCAAAGTAACAGTTAAGGGTGTAAAAGACAAACATTATATTTGCATAGCTTGGACACATATTGTCTTTTTGGAAAGAATTAAAGAAATTATTATCATTAATATTTTTGTTATAGCAACGGGTAACACAATAGTTTACCACATAGTTGTAATGGAGTAGAGTGATTTAAAGAAAATATGAAAGGGGAAAGTGGGTGGAAGTTCGTGGAGATTTTCTCGCTTGCAATGAAAACATTGGAATGTGGCTTTTCCCTATGTAAAGTCAGAGGGGAGACCACAGAGTGAGATGGAAAGTCAGAAAGGGATAGAAAGAATTACAGTGGAAATGCATAATAGTTTACTAGCCTAGCATGCTCTATTCTGATACAGAAGATAGTCAAATTTGGACTGATCGGCTGCTTAACTAAAAACTCTGCAAGGAACTGACCGACAGTCTGTCCTGCAGTAATGGTAACATTTGGGATAAATAAAGTTGATAATACTTCCATTCTCTCCATAGGGGTCAACAAAAAGCTTACATTTCTAAACGGGTAACTTCAGAAAAGTCTTTTAATCTTTATTGGAACCCTTTGCCTCTTTATACCACCTTGCTGTTATTTTCTTAAGAATACACAACTGTGCCCGAGGTTAATACTCACCCCGAGTGAGGGGAAAAAAACTCTGAGAATGAGTGTAACAGGAGAGAGCAGAGGCGACTGAAAGGGAAACTGAGATAGTGAACACTGACAGGATTGAGCTCCCAGGTGGGGTGTCACCCTCAGGGGTGGCAACAGTTGCTGACAAAGCTTTGTACGTGTGTGTCACATGAGAATGCCTTGACAGGTGAATTTCCCCAGGTTCTGTTTGAATGAAGAATATTTGGTTATTGCTCATTAGCAGCTAGATTAGGTGTTATGTGTGTGTGGGATGTAACATGACAGATACACAAATGGAAACACCTACTGGTCATTGTTATTGCAAGTCAAATGCTAAACTACAGAAAGTAAAACAGATGTGATATTTATAGATAATATATTTCCCTAAAATAGTATGGTGAGCTTTCACTCAGTGTTGAAATAAATACTAGACATTTGCAACTTTGACCGGATTGTTTTCTTTTTTTTACAGTAGCGTTAGTCACGCAGCAAGTGTTGTTGACTTTGTCGCTACCTTCCCATTGTGAAAGGATGACCTTCCTCTTTCTCCCACTCTCTGTTCTGCTCAGCTCCGTACATCTGTGTCTGTTTACCAGCCTGCCTGTGTCTCCCTCAATCTGAACTGATGAGTGCAACTCACAGCTGCTCCTCTCTTGTTTCCTGCTGCTTGGGTTCTGTGTGTCTTTGTGTCTTTGTGCGTGTGTGTGTATATGTGTGAGAGTGCATGTTCGCGTGCAGCATCATTGTGCTCTGCAGTGATAGTGCCATGCTCCCAAATCACAGACGACTGTCTTGCTACGACAACGCACCTCTGATCAGAGAAACAAGTGAAGTTTAGACAAAGGGAGTAAACATGGGTATTACATTCTACTTCCACAATTCTTTTGTTTTGTGGTCATTTGTCACAGTCCCAGTAGCTGGGGCCTGTAACTCTCAAAGACAAATACTAATAGTTTGTATTTTAGGATCTATGGAGCATTAGGACTTTATTTAAAGGTGATGTTGATGTTCACTAGTGGTGAATAATGGGATCAGAAGTGCACAGCTTCAGGGAGAGAAAGGAGAGGTGAAGAAGCAATTTAAGAGCTGAATATGTCTTAAGGCAAGTGTGGGAGACCACTGAGAGCATGACATCACTAGGCTTTGTTTGCTTTCGTTGTCTTAGACTTTTGGATGATGGGGCCTTGAGATTGTTTGAATGTCAGCCTGTGGGACCTGTTTCGGACCCTCAGGACCACTTCTTACCTCATGGGGTGGGTGAGTTGTCATAAAATAACTACACAATGTGAATTCCCAGCATTGTTTTGTTCTTGCATTGTGTTTCATTAAAGTTTGATTAAAAATTACATTACATCAAGTACATTCAAGGACTTCTTTTGCATTATTTTTCAAATATTACCAGAGGTGCGAATTAAATTTGCAGCCAGTATTTTCATGTTTTTGGTTGTTTTTTATTGTAAGAATTAATACCACAATTATAGACTAAACTAATATTTGATTATTAGAGATTAAACAATTAGATTACTGATGGATCAGTTCATGACAAACAGATTTGTGCCTTGTACTTTGTCTATATGTACATTTTGACTGTTGAAGGACACGTCACATTTTGTAGACTGATTAATCCAGGAAATAATCAGCAGAATAACCGATAATGCAAGTAATTGTTGGTTGCAGCCTTACTCATTATTTCTGATTATTAAAATGAAGATAATGCCTAGATATATAAATATTTACAGCTGAAAGCAGAATATTGCATTGTAGAAAACAGACATGAATATTATGAATCTCAGGAAAATTCAGAAGCCAGCACCGAGTTGTTTTTCTGTTAAACTCCACAGTTACTAATATATACATTTGCATTCCTACATACATTCAAAAAGATTTTAGGAGACTCTACACTATACTATACTCCTATGTGGAAGTTTTTTAAGCCTCCTATAAATATTGCTGTGAAAACACTTTCTCCTTCAGGTAGAAGTTATTTCTGTTGTTGCAGTCGATGCTGCTGTAATGTTTCTTTGGTAATTCATTTGCAATTAGGAAATGTAAATCAGACAGGTGCTGTTGGCATCTATCAGAGTCTGTATTTGTTTTACCTAAGGCATCTCAGATCCTCCCTTTGTAATCTCAAGCACATGCAGGTTCACACATTTGAACACGCATACGCACTCAGACGCGACAAGGTCACCTCTGTATCACTTAGGGTCTTTCCATACAAGTCTGAAGAGATCTTAGAAGTGCTGTATAAAAAGTGAAGCAAACTTTATTCAGACGATGGAATACAGTCTGCCTTGTTTCTGACTGACATATGTTCACTGTGTGTGAGAAAAGAACTGGGATCAACACTCTCTGCACATAAGGAGAGGTACAGCTGCTAGATAGCATTGCTTAGTTTGTGTGAAGTGAGGGAAAGTGTGTATGTGGGGGTGGGGTGGAGGGGCACACGGGAATACACACTTTCATGAGTGAGGTTGCGTGGTGGTGTGTGTGTGTGTGTGTGTGTTTGTGTGCACGAAGAGGCAAGTGACTTCACACAGGCGTAGTAGTAATGAAACGTGCCAGTGTGGAGAGAGAAGTTGAGTGTCAAACTGGTGAAGAGGAAGGAGGAATCTGCAACATTTGGTTTCCAGTATGTCACATTTCCACCGCATTTTAATCACCTTTATTAATGCCAAATACTGAGCATGAGAGATAAATTCTTGTTTACAAAGACTGACCAATGTGACAAATGTGCAATTTTAATATTTGGACTGTGGACAAGCAACTTTTAAAAGACAGTTTTTAATATTCAGATGCCCTCCCACACGTGAAGGCTCACGCCGTCCACATTTACAAACACACACACACATATGCACACAGTGTTTTATGCCACTGGCAACTGCCTTATTCCCACCAGCTGTCTGAATGCATAAAACCCAGGCTTGTTGTTAAGTCTGGGGCTTAAAAGCACTGCCAAAAAGAAAGCTGGGCAGGAATAACGGCATTAATTGTGTGATTTCAGCCACCACTCAGACTCAGCATTTAAAAGTGCTTAAAACTAGCAGCTGGTGTCAACAAGGTAATAAAAGCATGCGCAAGGGATGACTCGTCTACGGCAGCAGGATGATCGTGTTAGTTTAAACGGTACTGACGCGGGCAGAGAGGTGACACTGGCACAGGCCGCAGCCTGCCTTGTTGCTGTAGAAAGAGAGGACAGTTAGGGTAATGTGAAATAGTGGTTTAGTAATTTGTAGTTTCTCTGCTTACGTCAGAAAAAAACCCCTACAGTACAATTGATGCTGGCATGTGTCGCCCTACCTGTTTTGTTTCCTGTGTTGTGTTTCCAGCTCAAAGCTAGTGACATCACTCTCACCGCAAAGTTCCCTCTCTCCCCTCTCAGGTGAAAGGTATCATTTTCCTCAGCTCCTGCCAAGTCAGGAGTTGGAAAACTTTAATTTCCCTGACTCCTGAGACAGTGCCAGAGGTTGATGCCCATTATGCAAGCCCCGAAACAAGAGTTGACATGGACTTGGAGTGAGTTAAGCACTTTGTGACAATATTAGCTAACTCCAGAATCTCAGTATCATCTTTCTTACTGTCTCTCTGCCTCTTTATTACTTCCTCCCTCCCTCTTTGGTCTCACTTTCTTTCCCCTGTTGTCTTTCATTTAAGAGAGCATCTTCATTCTCAAGGTTGAGATTAATGTAAAAAAAGCAAAGACTCGGCTGGACCCAGGCCACAAAGTGCATTATGATCCACGTCCTCTCCTCTAGCCATTAACTTGTCCTTCATGATGTGGCAGCAACTTCATCACTCAAGCTCTTATGCTCTTAAATCACACACCACAGTCTGTGAAGCATCATGACTGTTTTTACCACTTTTCACTGCTGCACATCAGTTTGAACCAGAAACTCACCTCATGAGTGAGAGTAGTTCCACTGTTTTTGGTTCTTATCAGGGCTCTTTGTTTGTAGTAACTCATAATTTACAGAACCCGAATGGTAATTGCTTGTGTCTTCTCCTTGTAAGTCGCTTTGGATAAA
>JAUBNQ010000014.1:10806393-10824851 GCA_032353495.1 Ctenopoma kingsleyae | reverse complement strand
CGAATGGTAATTGCTTGTGTCTTCTCCTTGTAAGTCGCTTTGGATAAAAGCGTCTGCCAAGTAAAGTAAAGTATTCTCACATTTTAACCATATAGAATATGACAGTGTTTTGCAGCCTGGAGAAATAAATATCAAATCAAATAAATATGATGGGAGTGCTTGTGAAAATTTGTACTTATTCAAGAGTATAAATATTTAAATGAAATGGTCTGAGAACAAAAACTCAAAATAAGCATATAACATTGACAATGACTAAATAATGCTTCATTTAAAGGATCACAATTCAAGAACCAGTGGGGTTTGTGCTTGTGATATTATTTAGTGGATTATTGTCATCTGAGATTTTAAATAATAATGGGGATTGTTTCGTGAAATCTACGCAGAGCTGTCAGTCAAAGCGGAAGACAAGTCCAAGGTGTCCTGAAGGTTAATGACTTAGGAAACGCTGAGCGATTTAAACACCATATGGATAGGCTCATCATCGACAAGCTGTTCAAGGTTGAACCCATCCAGAACACTGTAGGATTGAGATAATAGCCTTCTTCGCCCAACTGTTGTTAAGCTACCAATCTTGTGTTTGCTGCAGAGGAACTGCTAGGTGTTAGGACCTGAGACCCTGAGTAACTTTGTGTTTCTGTCTGCTTAATCACGGACTCATTTTCTCTTGTTTGCGAGTGTATCAGGTGCACAATACAGAAGTACTGATGATGCATCTTTCATTCTTCTTTCCTTTCACGTCACCACTTTCCTCTTCTTTTCCTTTTTTCCCCTCATTGTTTATCTTTCTCTTTCCCTTTTTCTCCTCAGCCATACACATCCATTGGAGAGTGGCTTGCCCTCAGAGCCATCTGTTTCCAGGCAGCCTGTGAGCGTTTCTGAAATATGTAGGGCCTAATTAATTCAACCAAATTGTTTTAGAATAGATTAATACAATAATGGAAGCGCATGAAAGGTTATTTCAAGTACACCACTCAGCTAATCTCATCAAATGGTAGATTTCACTGCTTTGCACTCAGTGAACACCCACCGCCATACACTGTAGACCCTCATATACAGGAAGCCAATCTGTATGTACTGGAAAGCTTTGCAGTGTGGATGCTGATTTTGCAATCAGAATAGAAAGGCAATTATTAGAGAGAAGTGATTGATACTGTAGACGCTGAATTGTGCAATGCAAGTGCAATACACAGACAAAGCCTTCACACAATTGTAATAGAGAGCAGTTGAAGATCGTTGTCTAATGAAACTACATAAGAATACACATTTAAATCCTTATTTGGGAAGTGCAAAGATTGTGATGCTGTAGAGATGTTAGACCAACCAGACCTTCAGAAAACCTTATATATTTATTGAATTAATATTAGTACGGGCATTAATCCAGCCCTAGCAACAGAGAGTAGGATATACCCAATATGAACTGTTAGTAAATAGCACATTTTAGAAATAAAATGAAGCTCCTCATCAATGTGAGAGTTTCTTTTTATTAAATAATGATGACTATGATACACTGTAATTTTTTGTGCTTTATTTTGGATACATAAGAGAAGTATATGAGAAATTTAAGGTAAGACAGACTACTTCATATTTTTTAGGACTTTGGGGTCGAGGCTTTTGGACTTTGGATGTGTTCATAGATCCTGTCGAGCCTCCAGCTCATACAGTGTAGGAGATGGATCTGTGATTGTATTTTCCTTTGATGGTTGTTTAGCAGAACAGCTGGCGATGCTTTAAATCCTGTGACCTCTAGTAACAAAACAATAGTCACTCACTTGAAAGCACCTTATAAATGATATGACCGTAAACTCATTATGAGCGGTGTCATTTTAAAGTGCTTGGTATCCATACTGGGGCAGACAGTGTCTCCATAATGTATTATTTCTTCTTGTTTGTTTTTTATCTTTTGAAGGAGAAATGTGACCTTCTGGGTGAAAAATGAAAATCTCTCCTCATTTGTTAGACTACACACCCTGCTGCTCTTGTGCTTTCAGAATCTTTGTTGGGGAGAAAGGTTTAGTAAGGAATATTTATATTTTAAAGTTTGGTCAGTGTCCAAGGTGTTTTTCCTTTTCTAAAGTATGGTCATATAAGCATATTGACATTGACACTTAATGTTTATAGATGAATGACTTAGTAAAGTAACTGCACGACCATTATTAAGAGCAAGTGTCACATTTGTTACACAGTGGGGTCTCATTTTCCAATCTGACTCTTCACTTACTATTCCTTTGAGACAGAGAGGCTGTGCCATCAGTCACCTGGACCCACCTCTGTAGGGAATGATACAGACAAGCAGAAGTCACAGGGCTGTTGTTCATCAAGATTAATACCGGCTCACTGTTCTCCCCAGAGAGGCAAACTAACAGATTACCTTCTTGACTTCCAGAGCTGGTTCCTATAGACAGCTCTGGTTCATTAACACAAGTATTATGGTTGAACCACTTGCAATTAGCAATGTGTTTAAGACGGAGCTGTGCACATACAAGCACACATACACTTACACCAGTGTGTTACATCCTTACACCTAAACCTATACACACATACACACACAGTCGCACAGTGTTCGGTGCATTTTTTAAGAGGAGGAATATGATAATGAACCTGGCTTGATAGAGTAATTAACTGGGCTAAATGGAAATCCCACGAGGTTCAGTGATAGTTAGCAGATGTTCTCTGAAATACATTAAAGACCAAACGTCTTGTGAAGGGGGGAAAGAGAGAGAGTACGAGAGGGAGGATATTGCCACTGTAGATAAAGTTTAGGGTTTTTCAAATAAGCAGAAGAATGTGAGGTCTGGATTTCTGTAGTGGGAGTCTTTTATTTGGAAACAATGTCTTACTATGAGGGATGAATCAGCTGTGCAGAGTCATGTGGCTTACAGGAGTAGCAGAATCATTAAACAAGAGCAACCTCAAGCAAGCTTTGTTTTAAACAGACAGCTTTGTTTTTGATTATGTTGGTGAAGCAGCATGTTTAGAGTTACGAACAAGTTAATAAATGTGACCCACTAAATCTGGCACTGAAAATGTTTCAAATTTAATAAAACAGTAGCGCACAATTATGTTTCTCTCTGAGGGTAACAGTAACAAAATAGAGGTGTGGTGTAATCCACTGTTTCCCTTTAACTTATTATAGTTTCAAATCATTGTGTCTTTTCTTGTCTTTCAAGATGTTTTGTTTGCAGCATGTGCAGCTTAGAAGTAACTATAAGAAATAATTTACTATTTTATCACAGAAAACACTATGAAACGTGAGCACAATAAATAAAATGCTGTTCCGACACTCTTACTATCTTAATGTCGGTGGATTCGTCAATGTAAAAGCCTAAGGTGCTTAGTTTGACTCCTGTTAGCTTTCGAGGGTAATGTACAGTATGATAGGACATTTCCCAGTCAAAAAACATGATAGTGATGAATTTACACCTTCTTTTAAACACTACTTGAATGTGTGGCTGACAGTTTCCATCTATAGTTTCTTTATTGCTTTGTGTACAGTAATATCAGTGGCACCACCAGAGGCGGTGAAGTTGCACTCCACGGCTAGCTAGCTCGCTAAGTCACACTGAGAAGAGCCATCTGCTTCCCCGTCTGAACTTTAGAACAAAGACGCCAGGCTGTCAAAGTTTCCCTCAAACAGAGAAATGCACCCTGACTCAATCACAAGCAGACGCATGCAGGCAGACCGCCATGAACGCATATACATACACATTCACACATGCACACTCCACCCACATATGCACACTCATTTTGGACTTGTTTCCTTCTGTTCTGGAGTCTAATGGTCTTTCCCATTCTTAGTTCAATGGCTCATCTGAGCGTATGGATGTAATTTTGAATATTTCCTCTTTTTGCAAACTCAGAAATAGTTCTATGGGAAAAAAAACCAAAAAAACTAAATGAGACATGTGGTAAAAAGTATGTGCGTGTGTTTGTGCTAGTAGAGAGGAACACCTGTTAATATTGAGTTTATTACTGAATTTATTCCAATCTGTCCATGTGGTCAGTAGGTGTAAAGCAGCTGGAGGAAGTGTAATAATGACTTCCTGTTTACTCCGCCTCCTCCCACCCACTCACCGGTTACAGGCGGCCATGTGGTCCTGCATGGACCAGCTCCATCACTAATGGACCGGCACTGGACACAACCTCTGACACACTATTCTTATGCATATACACAACTCATTAAGTTGTGCCCGAAACCTGATCTGTCTCACAGTCATTTACATAAGCTGGTATGACCCTCATTTATTTTGAGTAACACTTCAGATACTTTATGTGCTTGAACTTCCAGTGACCTCGCACCTTAATGTATTGATCAATCAGTGTTCCATTAACACCGCCCCTGCCTCCTACTAATCTAATCTTTGTTTTCTTTCCTCCCGTGGGCACATCCACACTATTGCACATAAGCAAAGAGCAAAAACCTGGAAAACCTTTTAGCAAGCCTCATTTTGACATACATAATGTGTTCCAGAGAAGTATACTTGAAACCTCTGCCAAGCTAATCTGTTTACATTAAGTGTGAAGAATGCCCGAGCATGAACCCTCCTGCTCTAACAGGAGAGGACAGCTGATATCAAGCTATAACATGTAGCCTGTTGGTGTTTTTCACAGTGAAGCAGAGTGAATTATTAGCTAGTACATTAACTGTCCATAACCTGACACAAAGAAATATTACTTGACACTTTGACATTTTGCTATCTGTAACACCTAAAATGAAAACCAGAAGGCTGTTGGTTGTAAGTTGTGGCCGTATCTATCGTAAACGGTGCAGTGTGAGCATCACTGTCAATAAAACATAGTAGTTCCCTGTGCAGATGTGCAACATTGCTCCAGCAGGCTGACATGCAGTCTTCCTCTGAGCTGATGTGGAACTTGATATATTGCACTTTTCTCTCTGATGGTAAATCCTATTGGCTAGTATTCTCTGATAACTTGTGGCACAGCACAGAGGAAGCTCTAAATCATACAACTAGATTTGGTGTTTTTTTTTTTTTTTTTTATGATCTGACAAAGATTCAATTAAGATTGAAATGCTGTCAGTCGAGATGCTGATGTGGGCCAGTGCTGGAACAACTTCTAGCTATCTGACCTTGCCAAATCTGAATTTATTTGATATTTTTTGGTATTTTCTAACTTGCGTAAAGTCCAGCTGGTAAAAAATTGTTAGAGATTAGTAAGGAATTAGGAGCCAGAGGATTGAAAACCACTGGACATTTTTAATGCACAGAATCCATACAGTTAATATTTTTTTTACATTGATTAAAGTCAAAGTGTCTTCAGCATGGCATACAGTGGTTGCAGCCATGATAGATTTGTCAGTGTCTGATCACTGTGTGCTGCCATGGTAACCTCTTTAATAGTCCACAGAGTATGGATGTGACATCTGCCATGGTGAGCTTGGCTTGTTTGATTATTGAAAGCCCAGGCAAAGGCAAATTGATTAAAAACAGAAAATGCTCCTCTTAGAAACAAATGACTGTAGCTCTTGGTTTCTTCAAATGTGTCTCACTGTATATTCATAAATTATCAAGGTTAAGAATACATACTGCCAAACAGTCAGCCTTGTTTTATTTTTATATGCAGCAGTACACTATTTCTGACTTCTACAGGTGTACTATTGGCAGAAATTGGTTACATATTTTCATGTGAGGTTGGTTTTGTTTTACACACTAGACATCTACCCAGTTTTGTAATCCTCCCACTGAGCAAAAAGGTCAGCTCAGTCATGCACGTAAGGCAGTCTGTGTGACATTCCCAGGAAGACAAAATCACACCACGCTAGTTAACCATTACCGTACTCAATTAATCATTCTCAGAGTCCACATGAGAATTTCACGATACTGGTCTTCTCATCTTTCCCCGTTATCTCATGCCACTAGTCTTACTTCATCACATCCTTATTGACGCCCACAGGTAGCACAGTGGCTAAACCTGCCTTTCATGTGCTCCCCAGTCAACCTGGAAACACCGGTGTCGCAAACGCTTCGCAACACCATCTGCTACAGTCCCCTCAAGTAAATGATAAAGTTAGCATCTCTGTGTTGCATCCTAGATATGGACAAACGGACACACATAGAAACACACCTACACAAGCGCATACAGCACACACAGTATGTTCTGGGTATTTGCAAATCTCTGTGTGTGTGCTCAGAAAGGAAATGGCCACCTGACAGCTCTCCAACTCAGGTTTGTCCCAGAGGTGGACACAGAAAACACAGACAAGAATGAGATGAAGAGGGGCAATGAGAGGTTGACAAAGGGAGGAGAATAATGGCAAATGGAAACAGAGGTTGAAATGGTGAAGAATCACTTCAGGACAAAAAGAAAAAGGGGTAAAGGTGCAGGTTTATTGCTTGCTGTGAGGCGACAGTGTTAACCACTACACAACCATGCTGCCCACATAAAACATTTTCAGTTATATTTATTATGAACTGAAGCAACTTTCAATAGTTATCACTTAATGGAGACAGATGAAGTGGCAGAAAAAGGTTTGGTAGGGATGACTATCCAGATGACTATCCCTTCTACAAGTGCAACTCTTTTTATTGCATCTTTACACAGACTTTCCTTGATTTCAGAAGCAATTAAAGCTTGAAAGAAATTAAATGCAACCCATCTTGGTTCTCTGAACACATATTTTCTGCTGTGCGTAGATTCTCTATCAAAATAATGTTGCGTTCTGGGAAGTTTCTTGTTCTTGAAGTGCTAACATCACACAAAGAAACTGATGGGTCTGTTTTTCCTCAACCGGAGAATCAGCTTTTGTTGAGTTTATTAAAATCCTGCCTGTCAGTCAACAGATTTCATTGAAATTGGCAGCTTTATCAGAGTACATCGTGAATAGATTAATGTAATCAGATTTTACTTTAAATGCATTTTACTGCCATGATAACCCCAAACAAATCTATAATGACAGCTTTAGCCCCAAACTAAACCCAACCAAAGTGTCTGATGGAGTCATCAGCCCACTCAGATTATCATCAGCTGTTTGGGCTACTACCTCTGTGTTCAACACTCCTGCGCACACACACAGACACACGCACACACAGACATATCCCTCAGATTCCCAACTACAAGGAGCAAAGAAGCGTCAGGAGATGTTTAATTAAGACAACAGATCAATTAACAGCTCAATTAGCCTGGCTAATTAGGGGCTCAGTTGGAACAAAAGCTCGCTCTCCTCTGCTCTCTTTCTCTTGGTGTCTCTCGCTCACTCTCTCTCTTCTCTCTTGCACACATACACAGTCGTACACTCACACCCTCTCACAGGGTTTGAGCACAGGACATGGTTGTCGCTAAACCTCAATATAGAGCACATAATCCTACTTAATCATCAGTCCAGATTTTGGCTGAAAATTGCCTGGAAGGGAGGATAGAAGCTGGAATTCTCCCTCACTCATTTTTATCTGTGAATCCAGGACACTGGTGATTTCAGAGGACTAATTGAAGTTGCAGCCTCCCGGAGGTTGGGACGCATTTTAGTTAACCTTTTTTTTTGTCACATGTTCAGTTTTTTAAATTTATGCTTGCACAGATTTGTAAGCACACTGGAGTCATTGTTATTTCATCCTGCATATCTTATTCCTCAGTACAGTAACTGTGTTTATGTGTGTGTGTGTGTGTTAATGTGTACAAAAGCCATACTGCCAGGTGCACCTGGGCTTTCCGTGTTTATTAAGTCCATTGGGAGTATTGGTGGAGACATTGACATTGACATGCCTCTGATTCTGCGAGTATTTGGGAGAAACTTTGGATGGCTGTACTAGTTTGTACACAGCCCCATCAGTTTGTGCCTATGTGTCTTTGATTCAATTCAAAGAAGCTACAGCAGAAATACCAAGAAAAAACTTCCACTTCTACCCATCAACTCAACTAAATATCTTGTTATGCCAGGTTTAGTTTGGTAATAACTTGGTTATAATTGTGTATAAAGGGTTTCTGTAATCATTTAACTTATACAGTATTTACATGGTAACAGCCCCCACAGGAACAGTTTTCCTCTAGTATAAAGGTAGAGTAAATACTGGGTATGTTGTTGCAGATGTTTTACAATTTCCTCAGTAAGTGTGCTCAAACTGTACTATAAAAGGAAGTCTTTCTGTTTCCATGGCATTACCAGGCTACTGATTATTTATTTTTCCATGCACTAAATACAAACTTTTACCAAGTATGTTCTGCAAAATTACTAAGTAATAGTATGCAATAACTGGACTGTAAAAGGAAGCTTTGTTTATTTCCATGTTAATACCAAGCTCTTGCGGCATCCCTCCGTTTATACCTTTCTATGTAATAATCACAAGGTTATACTATGTGCTGTATGTTATGCAATATTACTGAGTAAAACATGGCTAGAAACTCGGCATACAAAGTTGTGGTTTTTCTTAGTATTTCAGCTGTAGTTTCTTTGTATTTACCTACTTTTTGCTTGTGGTAATTGTCCATTTTATACTATAATTTTCCATATATTTGCCAGGTAAATGCTTACTAATTAGGGGACTGTAAAAGGAAGTGTTACCGAGGAGTGTTTATGAACTAGTTCTATAGTTGTAACAAGATTATATTATTGAAGTAGCATCTGTAACCATGGTTTTTCTTGGGTTCATTGTGGAAATGGATTGAGATTCATACTGGTGTTTCTACATTCTCTCTTTTCTATTTCACACTTACTGTGGACATACCAAGATACATCCACTAGGAAAAACAGTGGTTTTAGTGTATGTTTGAATTATTTTAACTATTCTGTAAAATAAATCCTTCAAAGTCACCTGTGTTCCTGTGTGTGTGTGTGTGTGTGTGTGTGTGTGTGTGTGTGTGTAAAAAAAAAATCATATATTATTATTAATATTATTACTACTACTACTACTTTTCCCATCACCCTTTATCACATAGTCATTATCAATATTTCTATCTCAGTTTTGCAATATAAAGATGTTCCATGCATAAAGACTGGTGGATGGAAACATACTTGGAGGGAAGGACTGACAGAAGGAGTGTGTTTGTTTGTGCCGGTGGTGGGTAGATGTCCTCGTCTGCCCTTCCCCTGCTGTCTCTGGGGTGTTTATGTGTTTGTGTGTGTTTGAGCTTACCATGCATGCATACGCACTTGTGTGTATTTGACTCTGTTTGTCAAGCAGGGTTCAGATGCCCGGTCACCCTATATATCTCCAATGCAGCAGACAGGTCTGGGGTTCTGTTGCTGATACACTGTCTGCTCTCATTACTGAGCAGGCCCAGGAGCTGGCCCAGGCTTGACACACAGACACACAGACACATGCACACATGGACATACACCCGGTCTAGCTGGGACTATTAAATGTGACTGGAAACACTGCAAGAATCTGCCTAAAGTGAAGGAGACGGCTGGAAAACAGCTTCAGATTGATGCACGTTGAATTACCTTCACAGTACAGGCAGATTCACATAAACCCCAACACCACAAACACGCAGCCACAATGGGACACAGTGAGCAAGTCTTGTGACATGATGACTGACAGAAGTACAAGCTGTTCCCACATGACTTCCTGTGTCTAACTTACACACACACACACACTTCCCTATGTTCCAGTGTTAATAAATTGTGTCCCAGCAGCTGTGTGCTTTGACTCCAGCCTCTGTCTGCTCTGTGATCTGAGCTGGTAGTGACGTCCAATAGCCACAGTTCCTCCTTCATGCTTTTCTTCCACCTCTTGTCCGTCTGAACCTGCTCCCTTTAATACCAGTTTTCATGAAAGAGCTTGCTTCTGCGTTATCTCTCTCATTCTGCTCTGCTTGAAGACATATTAAAATGTACCTGTCTCTTAAGATATTGGTCTCACCTAAACGTGAGTAAACACCCTGACGGTGAACTAAAAAACAACCAACAGGCCTTGTGATATGTAAACTTGTTCCACAACAGATTATTTTTTGTTGTAGTATGTTTGCACACTGGCAGATATTGGTTTTCAACATTGTTCAGAGTTCAATCATGGAAGATAATCCGTGGAGTCACAAACTGGTTAAAGAAATGTGAAATGACCACTTTATTGTCCTACACTTAAGCTACGCTATAGTTTTATCATTGTGTTTATTTACTTGTGTGTGTTGGCCTGAGTAGTCTTGCCGTTACCAGAAATAGGTCAGTCGTTCAGCCTTTCATGTGTCTCTGCATATTAACAACCTAACATTATTTGTCTTCTCATTCTATTTTTTCTATATATTTAGCACATATAAACTCTTTACATAAATCAATAAATACATAACATCAAAACCACCTTTATATAGTGCACTGCAGAATAATTATACCATCCACTGTAAATTCAAGTTATAGTATAATTATCACCTTTCTGACAGTTTCATCACAAAATTGTGGAATTTTAACCATGTAAAAATAGATTGGAGTAAATTGCACAAGTGTACCTAACAAAGTGACCGGTGAGTGTATGTATTTATACAATATTAAAAGAGAAGAGATAGACATCAGGAGCAGAACAGCAGAGGTAGCCAGGCATAGATTCCAGCAGTGGATAATTGGCTTTAAGCCATTCCTCTGGCCTGGTGCTCTCTGAATAATGCATGGTCTTTTTAATGAACCCCCTTTTTGTTGTCTTTTTACTTCTCTAGGATGTAGGGTAAAATTAGCATACTCCCGTGTCTGCATCTTAATGAGGCTTTGGCTACTAAGGCTTGGTCGTACTCAGAGCTACGCCCATTTTTACTCATCTTTGTTTAATGGTAAGATAAGGATAGCTCTATAGCCACTTGATGTAGACAATATGGCATCATCAAAGTTTTTTCAAAATGATGAAAGACGAGCTTTTTGTCTTGTGATACAGGGAGTGTAGCAGTCACCTCTGATGCTTAGGGCCCCTATGAAGCTATAGTTATTAAACCCAAAATGTGAAACATAAATGGATATTCATTTACTTGTGAGTGTTCCTTTTATATGCATTTCTTTTCAGCATGTCTTTATTTCTTTTTCAGTCTCTGTGGCACACAGTATGTGAATACCAAAAGAACATGCACGTGAACATTTTCACATGAGGCTTACAGTAAGACCCTCTCACTGCAGTCCAGATCTTAGTGCCGTCTCCTTTGCTCCAGACATTCTGGAGTCTGGAGTGTTTGAGTCTGTCCTTGAGTGGGGCAGGAGAGCATTCCTCAATCATTGGGGCATGTACAACAGTTCCCTAATCCTACTGTAGACCTCCTTTCATGTACAGGCTAATGCTTTGTGAGGCACTGAGCTGTGATCAGGCCCAGTGCTGGAGGAACAGGTCAAAGGGGGCAGACTAGATGAAGAAAAAAGGAGTAAGGAGTTGGAAACTGTGAACAGTGCAACTTAAAACAGTACTGCTTGTCATGTAGTTTTGAAATAAATTAAGATGGAAGTGTCTGTATCCTCTCTTGGTAATCTTACAATGCTCAGTGGTTTTGTGACATGCAGCGTAGGATGGAGATGGATGAAGACAATAGGCCTCATAGTGTGTGTGAAAATTGATTTGTGAATCATGAAATGGTAATTTCTCAGGTTTCTTTGAGTGCAGAGGCTTCTTTAGGATGAAGATGACAAATTACATTCTTTACACAAGCAAGACTTGGCTGCTGATTTGTTGCTGCTAACCGTAGACTCACAAACAGCAGCTGAGTGATTTTACAACATCTGCCTTCATTTGTCCAGGTCATCAAGTCACCTACCTTGCAAATCATACTTGCTTTCTGGCGTTTCCTTATTGACTGATTTATCATGAGCTGAGAGGAATTGTAAGTTGAAACTATCACCGACGACAACAACAATACTGGCCTAACAAACCACACTTGGCTGGGATTTTGTTTTCTCCAAACAGAGTTGCCTGGATAATTAACCTGTACATTAACTTCCCAGCTGATAGGAAACGGCATGTGGATATGAGCTCAGTGAGTCATGGAGATTGATCCTGAGTGCGATGGGATGGCAGAGGCAGGACGCCTCACAGTTTGGCAGACGCTGCCATACCTGTCAATTCTCACATTCTGTTCAGTCTACCAGGTTCAGAGAGAGTCTCATTTTCTAGTTTGGCTCGTGAGGGAGTTTGGCACAGGAACAGAATAAGAAGTGAAGTTACAAGATGCTGCCTCGTTGGGATTGTGTAGCAGCAAACTTTCTGACAGCTTGAGCAACTGACTGGTTCTCTGTGATGCACTGAAGTCACGGCTGTTGTTCCAGCTGACAGTATGCACAATTATCATATCTATTGAAAAGTATTTTGTTATTTTGACAAAATGTCAAAATAACAAATGTCAGCAAGCTTGTCGAATAATAATAGTTTTCATTTTAAATTTTGCAACTTCTCATGAAGTGCTAGCTACGTTTAATGACAGGAAAGTTTACATCTCGGCTGCAACCCTTCAGTTTAGTTTTGTCTGTGTTGGAAACCATACTACCAGTCACTACTGGCCCCTGCCAATGTGTGTATCAGGGTTATTGTGAAGTTGGTGATCACTTCTCGCAGCTGATGGTGCACACCAGTGCACATCTTTAACTGTTGGCACAAACCTTTTGTCTGTGCTGGTTAAAAGCCTGTGGGACTCCAGGTCAACCTACCGCTGGTTACTGAGCTCCGAGTAATGGGCGAGTGGCAGCAGACACTGGGCACTGGGCGGCGAGTTGGGACACAATAGTGGAAGACCAGTCCAGGCCAAAATCAGGCCAAGTAGTTGCAATCAGTGGTGCATGAGGAGATCTGGCACAGGCTCTCAGTTGCCTCTCCTCTCCTCAGCAGTAAACTGCAGTGATGAGCACTAGGACCAGCTACTGTCTGTCCTGTCTCAATTAGCAGTATTCTGTGTTCTTTTTTCTCCGGAGAAGAGAGGCGTAGTCCTTTTCCTTTTTTACATTGTACGGAAACATATTAATATTGTGTTTGGCAATGGATTATTTATGGGCCCCGTAAAATCCTCTCAAATTCCAATGATATTTGCTAGAAACAACTATTTAATTTATTGCTAATTGTAATGAAAACATAAACATTGTTAAGAGATGGTACATGCAGCAGGTACACACTCACTTACAGGAGTTGATATAAATTACCACTGCAAGCAGGAAAATTAAAAGAATCTTAATCTTTAAAGTTTCATACTAAACTATAGGACCTGTATAGAAGGTGATACTTTATAGGTAAAACAAATGAAGAGAAACAACACCGTTGTGCTCAGAATAAAGATGTTTCTTAATGAAAAGTGTATAAACTCTTACAAACCGATTTTCTGTCCATATTAGATTTAATTGGTGACTGTGTGGATTGTTTGGATGCATTCTTTAGTGTACAGCTACATGGCACAGCTGCATTTGGATCTGAGTTCACATGCTTTTGGCTAATTTTCACTACCATCCATTTTTAATAAGCACACCACTGTCATAGAATGGCAGTGAACAGGACACCTCCAATCATGAGTGCGGCTTGGAGCCCCAGCAATGTTAAATTAACTATGTGAAGGCAGCTGCTCTTTGAGCTCAAACACTTTTGTTGTGTGGTGAAAACAATGAATAATTCTCTTTACACTGCATATGTGGGCGTTGGGAGCAGGGCAGCAGGCAGGAATACCATCCACGTCTTAGATCAAAAGCCAGCCAAAGTTTATACTGAACACACACATCGAGTGGAGGGGGAAATGCACAGGAATGTTTGTTTGTGTGAGGAAGAGAGCCTCCCCGTGCCATAAGGCAAAAACGACGTGTCTATGTATTTGTGTGAGCGAAAGAGTGAGGATGTTTACATGTGACGAGTGAGTGCGTTTGTGTGTGCTCACCTTCTGAGGTGACATCTGTGTAAATGGCTCACCGTTGTTCCCAGCGTATGGTACGATACACAATGCTGGTAAAAGATTTGCAGCAGCCTAGATGCATTAGAGATGTCAGCGGATTGTCAGCAGTTATAAGAGTAGGTGGCAGTCACACGTGTAGATGCTTCTGACTCTAACTCTCCTTGACTCTTTCAGCACTTGCAATAGATGTGGATGCAAAGACTCATAGTGATTAGTCTTGTCTGTGAGGTCTTTTTACACACATCCCACCACTTCCAGAAGTTCTGTGAGCCTCCTGAATTTTAACAGTGAACCTCTGATGCTTGCAGTTTATATTCAGTTTTTCAGAAATCCGATATTTACTCATTGCTTGTTGTAAGTGGACCTGTCATTTGCCTTTGATTGGACAAAATTGAATATAATTTACCTTAGTTATTGCATTTCCAAAATCATGAAATTCTGGAGGGATGTTTATTGAAGTCAGATGCAGCTCTTTTTGCATGCATTGTAAGGAGTCTATTAAATGGAATAAACAGAATGTCTTTATGCATTGAAATTGCACTTTTGGGACCATGTGTGCATAAACACAGCCACATACACTATAATTTTCTGTAATAACTGAAAATATTGATGGCATAACAATGCTTGTTCTATTCTTAATCTTGTCTTTTAAACTCCCTAAATGTTGTTTTGTACTAAACAGACAAAAGAAAGTCAATTCAAGCCACAGGGAGAGTATCTTAAGAAGGAATCATTCCCTAATGGTAAAAAAAAAAAAAACCTGGCAATTTCCATCACTGCAGTTCCCCTCTCTCTCTCTCTCTCTCTCTCTCTCTCTCTCTCTCTCTCTCTCTCTCTCTCTCTCTCTCTCTCTCTCTCACTTCAGCTGTGATACCTGTGAAGCCAACCCAGAAACACGTTCAAAAAATAAAGTCAGCCTCTTGTGTTGTCTGCAGGGCATTCACCTGCCTGACAGAAAATAGTGGGAGAGGTAAAAAGGAAAAGGGAGGGGGGAAAGGAAGTGAGAGGCAACTTGTTACCAACCTCCTAGACATTAATTGTGACAGAGTATTTTGGTTTTGTGTTGAAACTAAAGCACTGGGGTGCAGCAGGTTCAGTAACTCACACTGGAACATTTCTAAGATCGCACAGTACTTTATTATTAGCCAATAATTCCAGCAGCTGCAGTCAGTCTATATGAGAAAATATGGGAAAATGATGCAGTGTGTGTTTACCATGATTTGGTTTGGAGGAGGAATCCAATAAAGATGATGAAGAAGCCTCATCTCCGCACCTTGCAGGGCTGGTCTGGGTGGCAGAGTATTCAGTGGAATAAAGGGAGAGGGAAGTGATTACTGTCGTTAAGTTGACAGGAAATGTTGCATCTCTTTGACGTTTAGTAATGATCGCAGCAGCTGGGAACAATAAAACCTCAAGATTGTGCAATTATTGGCCTGCCGCAGTTACATTGGATAAAAGTAATAATGCACATTATCCCCACATCCCCTTTAAAGTCGCACCAGCAAGGGAGCAGAGGCAGCAAATGAGATTTGCTGCGCAGGAAGCTGAGTAGGCTGACAGTTATGATTGACTGGAGAAAGACTTCCTGCAGCTCTGTGTGATGTGACCACTCTCACTCTCTCACCTTCAGTTCATCCATTTGTTTCTCTCCTTATTTAATTTCTCCTCATTTCACTATGTGCCTTTGGGACAAGGTGGGAAGATTGGAAAGTTAAAACGACACCAAGAGAGTGTCGACAGCAGCTTGGATTTATGACAGACAGAAACCACAAATATTACAGACAGAAACCACTGGCAGCAAGTTACTGTAACAAGATGTGAGTCAGAGAAAGAAAAATAATCTTCTGGCAGTAGCCAAACATTCAATTATGAAATGGTATCTTTATTGTTGTATTTATTTTTCATTCTAATAAGTTATGCATCTTATACATCTATGTCTACTGTAGCCTGACCTACATTATAAATCTTACGACGTATAGTCGGGCCAATAAATCTAATTAGAATTTTAGACAGAAGGAAAGAAAGATGATTTTAAAGACACAGCTTATAAGTAATGATGAATAATATGAATAATAGAAAAAGTGAGATTAAGAGTAAAGCTAGTGTGGTACTAAATTGTAATCCTGATACAGTGCTGCCTTAATATATCTCTGACATTGATCATTTATAGAAATATAAGATATACAGAAAGAGTAGACATGGAGAACAAATGGCATAGGAAAATTAGAGTGTCCACAAGTAGAAACAAAAACAATCATCTATTTTACAGGGTGCATTTCACTGCGTGTTGTACTTGCATAGCTGTGTGTACAGCATGCATAGCATGTGACAAATAAAGAATCTTGAATCTTTACGTTTACTACAAACATTTAATTATACTATATTTGCATTTGATCTATTACAGTTATTAATATTTTGTTCTTAGGCATTTATTTATGATCTAGTATGTATTATTAGATTTATTAGTGTTTCTACATAATATAGCTTATTCCCTTTCATGGAAATAGAGTGTATTTGAATTTGAGAGAGTGTGATAGAGACTCTGAAGTATCATCTTCCATATTTAATTGAGGCCTACAGATGTCAGATTGTTTTGACCTTTCTACTGTGTGTGTGAGTGTATCTCCATGCATGAGTTTGAGGAGGATATAACCATTTGAATATTAATGATTGATTAGACCTGTCGTGGCTGTGCATAAATATCAAGGGTACATTTGTAATATGAAGGGCATTTCTCTTCCCTTCTCTTCCCTTCTCTTCTCTTCTCTTCTCACTAATACTCAGGCCCTAATTCAAAATGCCCTGATTCCTTTTTAATGACCGTTAGCAGTACTGCACCTGTGAAGAAGTACAAGACTGAAAATGTCAAGCCTCAATCTGCATGTGAGTTTATCAACAACATCTGAGTGTGACACCTAATATACAGTCTGTTACAGAGGGCTGCTAGGACATTGTGTAGGAGCACTAAAACCTCGACATTTTCTTTTTTGAGGAAGGAAACTGGTTTATTTTCATCATGCGCCCTGGCTTCCTGGTAGTTGTTTCAAGAACAAAAGAAGCATCTTGTTCTTTTCAAGAAAACTGAGAAACTGAGTAAAAAAAAAAAAAAAGTCAGATGTAGCTCAGAGTGCTTTCTCAGAAATTCCCCTGACACCAGATGCTTACTTCTAGATATAGCAAGTGTGTGGTTGTGTGTGTCTTCCGGGATGCTTTTACCTTTTGGATGAGCTTTGAAGGAAGTTATCAAAACCTCGCTCTTTCATCTCCTCCGGCCCTAGAGCTCTCTGCTCCTCCGCAGGTGGTTTCCCCTCCAGCGCCTTCATTCTCTTGTCTCGCTCACACTTGCCCACACCTTCTTCACCCTTACCTCAGGAAAAACACACACATGCTACACTGCTGTCCTCAAATAGTTTTCCAATAACTCATAAAAAAATAGGGCACATACACTGTGCATTATTTTAGCATCCTTAGCCCCTGTTTGCTCACTCATCTCAGAAGGTAAATGTAGGTATGTGATAAAACAGAAGATGTGGGCGCAGGCGGTGATGCTAGCGATTATGATGTCATGTTTATTTCTTCTAAGGTTGTATCACTTGGTGTGAGTCACGCCAGAGCGCTGACTCTATATGCTGTTTTGAGAAAAGACTTCAGATTCAGTGGGAGACTTTGGGAAATCACCTCTTTCTTTCATTTGCACTGTTGTGCTGCGTATATTGGCCAAAACAGTAGCAGCTTTCCTTTACCGGTCAAACGGTTTCATATGGTGTGATGTGAATGTCGGTTTGAGATGAATGTTGCTGGGTTTGTATGATTTTTACGATAAACCTGCCCGTCAAAATGGCTAAATGCCAAAGTCATTCCCATGCTTGATAATATCAGCCACAGAAAGCTCAGAGCTGAGATTTTTATCAGTCTGTAACTGACTTGCCAATCGTTTCAGGTCACTGTTTGTTGCACATCTTACCAGTCAGACAGTGAGACCGAGCGAGATGTGGCAAACTCTTGAAAATCATTCTCTCTGTTTCTGTTTCTCTCACCCCTCTCTCCCAAAGTTTTCCTCTCTCTGGCTGGGCGGCCGCAGGTTTCCAAACAAACTAGCTGAAACATGTTGTCTGTGAGTCCGTCCATCCAGCCCTCCTGCTGGGCACCAAAGCTGCCATCCACAATGTAAGCAGGTGGCGCTGGCATCCCAGGGAGAATGGGTAGAGCGCGTGGGCGTCACACAGGCGACGCCAATCCAAAATTCCCAGCTGACCTCCAAAACCAAGGCTATGGCTGTGCTCGCTCATCTTCGACAAACTCTAGTTTTGGTTTGTCTGCGTGTATCTTTTCTCTTGCTGTTGCGCTCTTATTTTGCCAGCTGCATTCAAACATTCAGTTAAATAACCACATTTTCTACATTTTGTGCTTTACTTTGTTTGAGTCTGTTCCCATGTGTCTGTCTCTCTCTGTCTTCCTCTCCGTGTTTGCTTTGTGGGGTGCTGTTTAGTCGAGTGGGACTAGCAGTAGGCCCCAGGCCAGCCGCCTTCGGTTAGACGTTAATGAACAGAACAGGAGTGGGCACATCTGATGAAGCTGGCCGTGCTGTCAACTGATTTTCATCTGGTGTGTGTGTGTGTGTGTGTGTTTGTATGTGAGTCTGACAACAGGTGCAGACCAGATCTCTATGCACTGACAAAATA
>JAUBNQ010000014.1:10793468-10804045 GCA_032353495.1 Ctenopoma kingsleyae | reverse complement strand
TGTGTGTGTGTGTGTGTGTTTTGTAAGCACAGGGCACCTTGTTGACTTGCATTCTGCTCCCTTGGATTCTGCATAACTCCAGATATTCTTTTTTTACTCTTTAATTGCTTTTGCACAGTGGCCCTGATGATGATAAGAAGGACTTGGTGACAACATCTCAATTTCTCTCCCCAACTGAACGCTCCCCGTTTCAATTATCCTCGCTGCTTTCCTTGCCGCCCTCACTCTCTTGCCTCCAAATAAATTTCATTTCCCTTAAGCCTGCTCCTTTCAGTATCTGATGGCGTCTCACTCAGTTATCCATGCATGGTATTATCGGGAAGACAGGCCCTTACTGCTCACTGAGAGGGAAAGGCTGCAGGCCCCTTATTACATACCAAATATCAGGCACCATATTCAAATCCAAAGTATGTGGCTGTGGGGAATATGCCTAAACTGGTTCAGCCTGTTAAGAGTTTTGCAGTGGCATACACAGATAAATGAAGTCTACATACTGTATAAAATGAAGGAATTTTCTTTCAGTGCTATATATATATATATTTTTTTTTTTAGCTTTTTTTTATGTATTTAGATGATTTTTGTTAATTTGTTATCACTTTTTCTCCAAATAGAAACTGAGTCAAACTGTGCTCTCTGCATCTTTGAGGATCAGGGCAATTTGTGATCTGGGAATATACTGTATATGAGGGTGTGCAAAAAGGAGGCTAAATCCAAAATGTAATATGATAGTGCCTTTTACCACATGTTGGGAGTGTATTCTGAACTGTCATGACATCACTGGATTCAAAGGAGAGAGCTTGCCTCAGCTCTCCAAACAATGAAATCATTACAGGCAGCTTTTTTCCAGGTTGCCTACACATTAAAGAAAGAGAACAAGGAGGTATGAAGTTGGATTCAGCCGCTGGGTATTGTGCAACATTACAAAGAAAACAATGAGACAATCAAACGCTGCGATATCATGTTGTTTTATTGCCTCCCAAAAGCTCAAAGTAATATTCTTCTCTGCTTTTGAAAACGGCATAAAAATCTCTCCGTGGATTAGAGCATCAATATGAGTCGATGCCATGACAAGTTTCTCACAGAGAAGAAACTTAGAGTTGTATAATAATTACACAGTAATGAGCGCACAACAATAAACATGTAAACTATTCAGCGTAGCTGAGATAAGATAGTGTTTAAGTACCTTTTTATTGCAAGAGGTTCCCACAGTTCAGGGTGTTCAAAGGTCTCTTACACAACCACAGACGTCAATAAAAACCAGCAGTTCTTGATCAAGCAGAGTGTGAATAAATATATGTCATAGATGAGCTACTGGTGATTAGGTTGGTTAACAGAAGGCAGCCCCTTTCATTTTCAGTTCAGCCCACACAGTAAAATAAACAGAAAACACATATTTGATTCAAAGAGAAAAGCCACATCTTTCACTTTACGGTTGATCTACGATGAAGCCTCTCTTTTATTTTGCTGTTTAATGATGAGTTATTTTTGAAAATCTCAGTTACATCCTGAATTCGCAGTGGAGTTAAAAAAGTAAATATAAATATGACAAAACCATCAGTGTTTCATATCTCAGAATAATTAAAACTTAAAAAGTAAAACTTGGAAAAAGGTATTTAATTTGTTTGAAAAAATCATGTTATAATAATACTTTAGCTTGTGCAACCATTAAATAAAACAATGTTTTCAAATAATAAAGGAATTATTTTAGACTTACACAGAAAATTCTAGTTATTGTATATAACTAAAAAAATAACTGGGGAAAATACAAATATCATTAGGAGATGCATTTTAACATCGTCTAGCAGATGATTCGTTTTTATAATGTGACGAGTTCAATGTTTATTTACAATACTTCTATAATATACTTCTCAAACCACATTTTTGGAAATTTCAGAAATAACCAAATAGGAGCTCTGTATATTTGATATTTTTGCGTTAACAACAATAATTGTTTATTGAAAAAGAATAAAAATAGAAATAAAACTTTCTTAGAAATTCCTATGATAGTTTAGTGGCATTCTGTATCATTCAAAAATATCTATGCAGAAACTTAAAACAGTTATAATAAATGCCTAAATAAGTACATTTAATAAAAGAGATTTACTATTTGCACATCTTCTGATCATTACTGAGAGGGCAGTCTATAAAGGTTTCCATGAATGGTGGGAACTCGGGTTTTTTCAGACGGCTTTATAATGTCTTTGATAACAGCTCAGAGGTGGGCGGGTTTGTTGGCTGTAAAACTGACCAACAAACTCTTTCATGTGTGGACTTTATGCAGCGATGCGGCCCTGTCAGCGTGTTTGTTCACCCTGTTATTGAACAGTTATCTTTGTGACAAGACGCCACTCAATAATGAAGCAGATAAAGATGAAAAGCTCGGGAAGCGCTGTTGTCTTCTTTCTGTTTTATACTCAGAGACTCCTATTTTCAGGGTCAGCGAATTGAGGAAAGATAGAGATGGTTCAAAATGAGACGATCGGTGTTGCATGATCTCAGACTTAATGCTATACTGCTTCACGTTCATGGCTTTGTGCATGATTAAGAAAATTAATTGAATCATTTCAACTGTATGGTCATTCTGAATGTAGTTATGCTGCTGTTGAGCTGTTTTAAGAAGTACAGGCAGGCATATCTGTCATTAGCCTAGTCTAGTCTCATAGATGTATATTGGGTGGACAAAATAATAGAAACACCTGCTAGTGTAATGCAGTCCGCTTTACTCCTAATAAATTCAGAAAATCATAAAAATAGAGTTGTTGCCACAATAAATGTTGTAACACTAGCTTCACTTCAGGGTGGGATGCTCTACTGAGATGCATCAGTCCCTTACCTCCACCAGCTTCCCTCTCCCACATTTTGGGACTGATTCAATTTCCCTCAGATTCTCACACGTTGACGCCGTCTCCATTACAATGTGCAGCCAAACACAAGCGTTCATTAATTAGTGGCATCGTTGTCTTTTAATTATGCATGTGGCTTATTAGGCACCTCACCCATTCACCCAAGCCTTCTCGTCTACACTCCCCTCTGTGTCTTGCCGTGCTCGTATGGGACCTTTAAACTTCCACCTGCACATTATAGCTCTAATAAAGCTGTTATCAGCCCATGAAGGAGATGGCAAACAGGTGAGAAAGAAAGAGAGGGAGGGAGATGGCAAACAGGCGACTGAGGGTTCTGATATGTCAGCAACAGAAATTAGCTAACTGCACTCCCGACTGTGACACAGGCAGGGAGAGAATAAACCCACCAAGTCGCTCTTCTCTTTTCCTTTAATTCTTCTTCTCTGCCTCTACAAACTACAGACAGAGAGAGAGAGAGAGAGCGAGCACAAGTGAGAGGGAGAGCGCGTCAGCCGGTGAATTTTTACAGCTCTCCAAAATCATTATTGGCAATTAGCGTTCGTCAGGGAAGACAGCAGCTGCTTGTAATTACAGGTAGCCCCTCATTACTTCTCAGTGTAGGGGAGAGGAGGGAAAGGAGGGAGGGAGAAAACATGTTCCAGAGCCAGTGTTTATATTTATTTATATATTTCTTTACCCATGATGTTGAGCCACATAATGTATATCAGCTATAGCGTAGGGTTGGAGACTTCAGCAGGTGCTGCTTGAGAGGAGGAGGAGGAGGATGAGAGACTAAACTCATTGTAAACAGCCGACGTTATCATACAAATATTGTGCTATTGCAGTAGTGCTGTGTGTGTGAAAGAGTGGATATGATTGTGTATATAGGTGTCAGTGCATGCTCATTACTAGGTGGTTTGGTTATTGTTTGTAAAAACTACTTATGAGGTAAGTTTTGCTGGGTTATGAAGACCCTGTAGTTTCCCTGAAGCTGTAAGATCTCAGACTGACACAGTTTGGGGTTAAGATGACCTGACATCTTCATTGCGCCCATGCCCTAAAAATCAGCACTGAATGGCACTGCAATGTGTTTGGTGGGCCTTAGAGGCTGATATGGTTCAGCCTAGTAATTTATTCCACTAATGTTTAACGATAGATTCATATCAGGGCAGCTTCACCTTAACCATTGCCTTACACTCTTGGCTGACTCATGCAGGAATGGCTGCTGCCTGATGGGAAACTCCTTAGGAAAACTGATTTAAGAAGAATCTCTCCTTGATAGGAGTATTTCTTCCTAATAAGTACACTGAAGCATAAAACTGGCACAGGTAAACGGTGCTTTTTTGTTTTTGTTTTTTAACTCAAGGCAAACTATCTCATTAGATGATAGCTGGTGCCTTTACTCAAGTTCAGATTCAACCATCAAAGGGTTATATTTTCATACCTTTCAAGCTACGTTCATACATTTCCTCATGTTTTGTGCTGCCCATTTGAATTGTTTTATGAAACTTTGGCAAAGTTAATTTGTTGAGCTTTCTGTCTGACACAGCTGTCAAATCAACATACAGTTTTTTCTTTTGCATGGCCAGAAAAATTTCATTGGTGTAAATATTTGTATCAGAATGGGCAAGGTTGACATTATTTTACTGCATAGCTGAAATAGTAAAACCTTTACTCAGGAAGGTGGAGAGGTGTAGCTTTTCATTAACTATAAAAGGAGATATTTCTAGAGGTGATGAAAATGAGGTAAACGCATACCTCAGGCAGAGAGCTAGACTCCTATGAATAGTTAATTAATACCATCTGAATGCTTTATGTTCCCTTAGCGACTGCAAGCCCCCACAGAATTTGCCATAGCCTAGGGCAACAGTCAGACCAATTAACCCAGGGCAGGGGTGGTGGTGTGTGTATGCAGCTAGGTAATACAGTATGGACTATTGCCTCAGACTGAGCAAGGTTAGGTTCAGGAGAATGGATGCCCTGCTCCTTGCTGAAGTGTAGTTTTCATCATGTAGGTCAGGTCTGCTACATGGAAAGGCCTCTTTGCAAGAGTAACAGAGGGCAGGCTAATAGCAGCTAAACATTAGCCTCTTAGACCTCTGCTGAGGGTTTGGCTTGTTCACACAGGAAAGGAAAGACTGGCTGAAATACTTTGTTTTTCCTCTTTGTTACTGAATGCAGTTATTAGTCTCTATCATCGATTGAGCCATTTCAGTTTCTGTGCTCCACAAAGGGAGAAAAGTCACGACTGTCAATCTTTTGCTGACTTCATCACAAGCCATCAACTTTCATCTCCCTCCCTGTTGATCGGCATCGTAACAGTATACATAACAGTAACTCTTTCTGCCAACAGCATAAAGCCCTAACCATGTTTTTGCTAATTCATAAAGCACTGCAATTTACAGTCTCTCTCAATAAACATATACTATAATTGTCAGTTACAAATAAAAAAATCCCTTTAGACCTTGAGGATGTCTGCAAAGCTTTATTCGTTGCGAGGGTGCTGGTATTTATTTTCCGCACACACACAAGCTCCTGCTCAGTTACAGTAGAACAACCGGCATCCTGGCAGCGGAATAGCTCACATTTGCAGGGCATCTCTCGTTTCCACTGTAGACCATCCAACGCAAATACAAAGAACAACTGTCACATTCAAACTGGAGCTGAAATGACTGGCTGGGTTTCGATTCATCTTGTCTGTCCGGGTCCCTCTTTTTTATTCGCTGCCATAAAAAGTTGGAACTGTATGAGAACCCCGCGCTAGAGGGAGAAGATCAAGTGTGTAAGGATTTAACAGATGGAATTGGGACTAAATGAAGTGCTAATGCATGGATGGTATGAATCCACTCTGTGGGCTGTAGGTTGTTTTAGCAGAGACTTGATGAGATAGTTTTGTGTTCCAGGTGGAAGTTGGTTGTTGATTTAATTTCCACTTAAGAGTTTTAGAGTGTCTGTTAAATAATATCTGTGATTTCACTTATTTCAGCTGATAATTTGCAAGAAAATGTTACCGGAAAACAAGGATGATTAATGTTGTTTAGTCACCTTTCTTATTATAAAGAATGTGTCAGTTTTTCCATTTTTACATCTGTGTAGGTGCTGAGAAGTGCCACTAGTGTTTCGTTTACATACAGTATGACTAGACTGAAACAGCAGAAAAGAGTTTGGATTAAATGTGTCACCTGTGTCATTTATTATTATTATTATTATTATTATTATTATTATTATTATTATAATACAGATTAAAAAACAGTTTTACTGTGAATGTGAAGGATTTTTTTCAGTCTGTAACAGGTGTGTGAAGACACTTCACATCGTCGCAGTATTTTTACAGTGCTGTGACTTTGATAAAAAGTGCCTAATGTCCTACCACTCTTCAAAATTATACTGAGGGTTTTACACTCAAATCAATAAAAAAAAAAAATCCTTTGTCACACATACTTACCAAGCGTCATACAGTGTTTGCAAGAAAAGCAAAATCTTTAAACAAACCTTTGCTTGGATGCTCCTGCAGGTTGTTATTGTGACAGCTTTGAGAAATATTGTCGTTTTGTTCTACTGATGCTCACAGCGCTGCAGTGCTGCATTTTAAACTGTTGAGTCAGATTTCATTTACCAACTCTTTCATCTGTTTTAACTTGGCGAGGCGAGGTATCATACAGAGTGTGTCTGTGCGCCCGTGTGTCTGTTTGTGATTTACCGGTGAGATTATGCGTATAAGTTTATATGTCTGAATTTGTGTGGGTCTATCTGCATACTTTGTTGTTTGTGCTTGTTTTGTTTGTGTGTGTGTATGTACACCCTGTTGTGTGTGTATTCAATCCAAGTGTACGTGTGTGGGGCTCCCAACCCAGAGCTATTATGTGGAGACAGCAGGTGTAATATCTGCAAACCTTTGCCGCTGTGCTGGATAAGTAATGGCCTCAAGACGTCACCTTTATCTGTAGCCACACTCCTGCAGCTGGGGCTGTGTATTCCCTGCCTCACACTTCGTCCATGATACATAGGTGCAGTAATATGTGTGTGTGTGTGTGTGTCGCTTATTCCACAGCACCTCTCTCCCCTTACGTATTTGCCACACACAAAAGTGGTCATGAGGAAGGCAGATAGGACCAAGACTGATACATTCATTTCCTTAATGGCAGTGGATGCGGTGGCAGTGCTACTGCCTTTTAGGCAGCTTTACCTATAGTGTATATCCCCTACAGACGTCAACACTGAGTGTGTGCGGAATGAGGTGCCAGTAGGAGCATCCCATCATGCCCCAGAAATGGGGAAGGGAAGGCCATGGTGGGGACAGATAGGAGGAAGGAGGATGAAGGGGAGAAGAAGGAGGAGGGTGGAATTTAGACAGAGACAGAGAAGGCAGAACTAGAGAGATGCAGGAGTAAAGCGACACAATGACATGTGAGATAGATAGGGAGAGAAAATTGAAATGAGACCGAGGGAGGGAGAAAGAGAGAGGTGAAACAAAGGAAGAGTTAGATGGGGAGTGAGTGAGCTTTGTGGTCTCGGGCTCCATGGGAGGTTCAGCCCAATCATTTATAAAAGGTAAATGCTGTCAGGACGCAGGGCGTTTAAAGGCGCAGCGCTGCAGGTGTGATTTATGCTCTCAGTACGGGGCTATAAATCACCCTGCCTTTGTTTCCACAGGCTGCTACTGCTGCTGCCGCGTCAAGACATAACCATCCCTGCCTCATCTATAGGCACACACATGGACTGGGCAGCAGTACCGACAGAGCAAAGAGGCATGATGATGTGAATGGATGAATGGAGAGTGAGGAGAAAAGGGGTGACTGGTTGGAGTCTATCAGTGAGATTTGTTGAGTGAAAATGGCGTGGATGTGCCTGCACGCACAATCACACAGCTGTCAGTGCAGAGCAGAGAGACTTTATGCTGAACTCATGTTTCTCCGTTGTTGTAATGTGAACAGTGTTTATGAATGTGACCTGCTGCTTCCAGCTGTTGGACTCCAAAAAAAAGAAAGAAGGAAACTACATCCTTAAGCTTTCACATTTAAGTTAACACTCACTGCATCCACTATCACACTATGTTTCTTAATCCCCTTACAGATAATACTCTTGTTCTTGTGAGCTCCTTTGGCATAGACAAAATGTCTATTTTGTGGAGTAAAATGTTGTATCATTCATTTAGAGGATTATGGTTCTTTACACTAAAACAATGCAATCATGGTTATACAATCATAACACAGCATTTCTGTGTAGCCACAAATACCCGTCTTAGTCACGAGCATGAGCTTACACAGTATTGAGGACATAGGCAGTATTGATACAGTATGGTGGGTGTGTGGGATAAAATGGCACAAGGTCACAAGTCCTGCTTATTACACAGTCACGTTGTCAGCATTCTTAAACTAGAGAGGATAATGCCCTTTGTTCTTCACGAGACAACTACCGCTATTGATGGGGTTTAAAATCAGTTGTCAACTCAATTATAATGAATGTGAAAATAAAAGTGGGTAATGTTGTTGACGGTGTGAATCTTAAGATTGTCCATGTAACAAATTGTGAGTCTGTTATTCATTAGGTGTATACACAATTCAGTCTACTGTGTCTGCATTGTTCAACTATATATTGTCAATATTGCAATATGACTACTTCTTATCATAGGAGTAATTATCATGATATGTCATGGATGATAGATTTTATAGTCTGTAAAAACAGAAATAACAGAAAAGAAAGAAAACCCTCATATTTGAGAAGCTATAAGTATTTGAGAATATTTGTCACTTCTTCCCTCTCCATACATTTTCCAGCTCAGTTTCCAAAAAGCTACTGCATTACCACAACAATGATGTAAAAACACCCCTCCAATAGCAAAAGCAGCACTTTGATCTCACATACAGTACAAAAATCCCTTCACCCAAACCGTATTTCACCTTTGTATGTATCACTCTCAACAGAAATCCAAGTATATTCCAGAAAGTGGTCAGTAATGCCCTCCACTCAAAACATAATACAAGTGTATAAATCACCTGAGAAGGATTTCTGTCTCTGGTTGCGAGGAGTGGGGGAGAAAAATGGAGCTGTAACATGCAGTGAACACGTACAAGCTGACCTGAATGGCTGCTGGTATTCTGATTTCCCTCAGGAGCTCCTCTCTGGCCTGTGCCGGTGTTTTAGATTCCAGAGGGAGGCCATTAATGCTCAGCCCGTCGACCTGATCCATATGTATGGCTGGCTGTTCTGTTCTGTTCAGCTCCTGCCTCCCTGTCTGTGTACCTGACTGTCTCAAGGCCTGCTGGAGCCCAAATTGGTTCCTCGTCTCGCAAAGATAGAAATAGAATAGCGGACATGGCAGACACAAAGGACAAGCAAGATGGTTTTTCAAGGTGATTATTCAGACCATGCATCTGTGTGACTAGCAGCAGCTAATGGTTTCTATTTGCAGACTGAGGAACACAAACGAGTTCCTGTTCTTTAAGTGTGGTACCAGTTTGAATCACTTATTGTTATGACTGATTGCTATATGATGCTGCAGACTGAACTAATACAGCAGCAATAACCCAGTTCTGTTGGGTAAATATATTACTATTTTATTTCTTTTTTTGGCAGCTCTTGCTTTTCTCTCTCCTGCCACAGGATTGAATTTGTCACTTAAAATGTGATCACCCTGATATCCTTTTAGTGGTCACACACTTATACATCACAATCGCCTATGGGCCTGCTGTACTGAGCACAGTTGAACAAGGTCTAGACAGTCTAATTAACAAATCATCTCTGAAACACTAATAATCTTATTTGGTGACAAAATATAGAGACTAAGAAGAAAAAAAATAAAGACAGACTAAAAAAAGAGGGGCATTTATTCACTGTATGGTGCTTAATGGCTTCTTTCAGATTAGTTTAGATTTACAGGTCGGGTTAAAAATAATTTTTGAAGAATGAAGGGCCTATCTTAACATCATTTTAAAATTTTAGTAACAGATAGTCTCTTTGTCTCTCTTGTGGGGTGGAGTTTAAGTCTCTTAATATTAAAAATTTATAAAGCCAGACCAGAAAATAAAGTGGATGTGCAGTATTATGTCCAGATATAGACTGCTCTTGTCGTGTTCATGTGTCAACATGAGTCTAAGTCATCTTCTGTGACAAATGGTGAGTACAGCTCGTCTCACAATACATCCCATCACATTAGGGAGTGTGACAGGGACAGAGTCTCTGCAGGATTGAGGATGGGTCAGTAGATAGCCTTCAGAAACCATTAAGAAAATTTAATTAGAACCCGTTTGTTATTTATTATTTTTATTCTCCGTAATATATGGAACAAATACTTTATACTCTGGTCTTTTTTCTGCCAGTGTGATTAAAAAAGAGTGATATACATGTGTGAGGCATTGTCTTATCATCATTACTTTCTGAAAAGCAGAGTTTTATATACTGTACATACAGAATCTGGCTTCTGTATATATATAACAAGTTGCGGATGTATTATGCATGTTGTAGTGTTTTCAGCAATAACCCACGAAATTAAGTAAAAACTAAATACTACGCTAGTTCAATGACAGTGAAAGTTTGCTATTGATATTTTAGCTCTTGAAAAATATAAAATTAATCCCACTATCCTATATTTTATCCTTCAAAAAAACTCAAATTTAAGTGGTTCATTTAAATTCTACTGTTCTGAATCAAATTATCCACATAAACAAATAGAAACGTTTGAAAATGAAAAGTTTGTTATTTGACATAAATGGAATAATGACATCATAATTTTTT